>JADQWA010000105.1:194936-213795 GCA_018344505.1 Nebria ingens riversi
TTTTCAAAAGAACGCACCTATTATCATGTAGGTAAGACATCAACATTTGATTTGTCCATCAAACAATAAATAACAAATAGAACAATTACTGATATATGATAGTAGGAGTGTTCTTTTCACTACCAACCATGGAATCTAAAAAATCGAATCTATTTTATTCTGATCGCAAATTATTGATTCAGAAAGGTGAAGGGATGTCGTAAACCGTTCATACATTGCGGCGATTAAGTTTTGATATAGATATCAGATTCATGATTGGTGGATGGAAAGATATACGTATATTTACTAACATTTGCAAAATAAATATAGTAAATAACCAGCAAATGGTTGTTTATTCGTGAGGTGAGACCAGTTTTTTGTTAACACGCCATTGTATAAGACCGTTAAAAATTATTACAGCACAATAAACACATTATAAAATTCCTTTGAAAATTTTTACAATTACCTATATTGGATAATAAATAAATTAACAAACTCGTTCAAACTGCCCAGCATTTTAGGGCCAATCAAAATATATTATCATGTGTCCCAAGTTTAGTAGTGACGTCATAGATCATGCACAGTAAACGTCACTAGTACTTCAGTACATGGCTAATATCATAATCAATTCATTAGCTGAACCCAATGACTACTTTACGGTCAATGAGGCACGTATTTACATTACAATGATTTGTATTTTAAAACAATAACAATATAATTCTTATCAATGTCAATCCTTTTTCCAAATTAATATTTTGATCACAGTGTGCTTACACTATTTCTGAAATTACTATGTTATAATATATTCATGTCCAAAATTCAACTTTAAGCATTAATTTATTCCACTTAAAATGTATGACTATCATTTCTATTGACGCTTGATTTATATGCCTTAAATTGATATGATACTCAAATACGTTATGACATGGTAATTGTACCATGTTGTCTAGAACATGTGGTTCACTTATATGGTTGTTTATATTTCGGATTTACATTTGCAAATTGTATGACGTTACTTGAGGAACATCTTAAATTTTATTCGAACGTATTGTTTTCGTAGTTTAACCTTTGTATATTAATAAAATATTCTTATATGGTCAGCAAATTGTATTTTTAGACGTTTTCGTCAAAATTGTTGATATATTACGTATTATAATTTATTATTTTCTTATCATACAAATGCAATATCCGTAGTTTTAAAATATACCGCAAATATTTATGGTATTTACCAATCATTTATTTGATATTTCCATGACCTACGTAATTACAATCCGCATAACAAAGCAATTTTGCAAGGTAAAAAATAGATCATTACTTTTTTCGAAGATTAATGAAGACCGCGTAAAAAATGTTATAATGTGCACTTAAAACGCCTTGTAATCGTCTTCAATTTCTCAAATATATATATATATATATATATATATATATATATATATATATATATATATAAATGATTAAACTTACAGAGCTATTTGTACCTCTAAATTACCAACAATATAAAAACTTGTAAAAGTCAAATGCGATTTGTTTTTAAAGATACAATTTAAAAAATACTTAAGCAAAAGTAGGTATTCTTATTTAAATTGATAATAAAAACAGTTTAAGTATTTAACTGTGGAAGGAAAATTTTGCAAAATTTCATATTTCCGGAAATTATAACAAAAAAATGTAATTGTTGAATACAAAAAGTTATATTATGCTGGTCATTATTAACAGATGCAATAATAATGTATAAGCATTCTCATTTAAATAATTACTATACATACATAACTTAATGCCTATTCCCAACATGTAGGGTGGCAGAAAACCCTTTACATTCACATCTTCACAATCTTTCGCCATTCAATTCTATCCTTACACACTTCTTTCGCTTCATTCTGATTCATCAAATTCTTCATACATGCTCTTCTATTTCAACTTTCCTTTATTCTGAGGACGACCCCGCATTCTCACAACATTCATCTCGCTCACGTAAATATTTTTTGTTAATCTTTCATTCGACATTCTTTCAACATGACCATACCACCTCATTTGACTCTCGCCTATTCTACGTACGACATTTTTGACAATATCGCACTGCTCGTATACCCACGTATTCCTCTTCCTGTCTCTCTTAGATACACCACAGATACCTCTCAAAAATTTCATTTCCACAGCAGTCACGTGCTTTTTATGCTTGGTTTGCCAAACCCAACATTCACTTCCATACATCAACGATGGCACAAGTACACCATTGTACACGCATAACCTTGCATCCTTAGAAATGTTAAAATTTCTTGCAAACATACCTAAAGCCCCTAATATCTTACAACCAGCAGACACTCTTCTCTCAATCTCGCAATCATACTTTCTATCGTTAGAGAATAAACAACCTAAATAAACAAACTGGTTCACTTGCTCTAGTCGATGTCCATCTACCACAATATTACACACTGTCCTGCATTCATTCTTTTCGAATACCATAACTTTTGATTTATATACATTCAGTTCCAGATTCATATCCTTTTCTACTGCACTTATACTCTGTACCATTCTAGATCCATTCACGCCATATTCTTTCAAAATACACCTCAAACTCTCGCGTACTACACTATCATACGCCTTTTTCAGATCGTGAAATTTATTATTAAATATATTGAAGATGACAAATTAAATAAATAAGAAAGCACAACATTACGAAAATCGTACACTTAAAATTATTTCAAAAACACGTTTCAAAGTAAAATTGTAGAAAATTTTACCAAATAAATTCTGTATCAAATTAGCGCATAGATTTTCTAAAAATAGACAAAAACTGAAAACATCTTTATATAAAGTGCCACTTCTGTTCTTGCAAAAAAATATCAGCACGTGAAATAACTATTAAACGAAACTAATCGGGCATTTCCAAATTTGTTTAAAAAATCTTAAATCACGTTCCATAATTTTAGACTTATCTATAACAGTACATACAATCATATAGATAAATGTCATGGTGAAATTTGTCAAAATGGCTTCAGGGTATTGGATATTTCCATTAAAATGCCCAATTTAATTTTTTGTGATTACAATAGATGAAAAATAAATAATGACTAACATGATTATTCATATAACCATCTATTGCAATGGAAATTATATTATTTGATGAACTTTCCTTTTACAAAATAATAAATATTATTGGAAGAAAAGACTTTTTAGGAAATTTTTTTAGTGAATCTTGACTGTGTTCGATATTTCGAATTCACTTGCATCTATCAGTTTCTTAAATTTGATATTTTACGAAATCGACAGCCAATATTCGGGATACCTACTAAAACAAATTTTAGAATTTTAATCGATACAGGAAAATTATTCTCAATACTGTTCTAGGATCGTAACATGGCAGATTTTCAATATTATCAATTTCGAAAAAAAAAAAGTGAAAAAAAAATGGCAAATATAAGTAAACAGCAGCTTGTTCGGAATGGGTTTAATAAAAAATAAAAAGTTTCCTTGTTTTGCAAAACAATTACTATCTTAAGCATAATTGTTTTCTAAATAAATTTATTCTCTAAAAATGGTGCTTAATTATCGAGGCCTGACCCTCATTTGATTCGAAAAGTAATTTTTGAAATGTAATTAATTTTTGTTATTGTTTTGATCATTGATTAGCTCTTTGCTCACGATAACAATACAAAAGTCATACGTGTGATGTAGTGGACACCATGCACGAGAGTGTTACCTAATATGTAGATTAAATTTATATTATTTGCAATCTGATAACATATGAGTTAACTACATAAAAAAGAAGAAAATATAAAACAACAACAATTATTGTTTTTCTTTAACATAGTCGCAATATTATAAATCAAACAGTTTTTATATATATTTTATTCAATATTATGTATTGAGATCAGTATTCCATACTAATAAAATTCAAGAGAATAATATTTGGGAAGTGCCTTTTTAAAATATATCTCTATAAACGCTTAACTTGCTCGAAATTTGTTTCCATGACCTTGAATGCGGAAAACATAATCATAAATCAACCCCTCCTACTTAATAGTATACAGTGCGAAACTCCGAAATATCGTTCTGGAAAAAAAATGCGAATTAACCGCGGCCTCTAACCTCACATTTGGTCAGCGTATTCATGTGACCAGGACTGGAATGTTGTGATTGGTCATGTAATCATGTGATTGTTGTTGCGATCCGCCTCATATATATGAAAATGATTTCGCTTAGCGATTTCAGTTTTGTATTACCATCGATAACAGATGCACTGCAAAAATATAACGTACTATTATTTACCGGTCATGTGCAAGAAAAAATAGCAATAATCTGTTATAATAGATTGTTGTTTCTAAAATACGTTATTTAGTTATATGAAGTGATTGTTCCAAAATATTATTTATTATTTAATTATTATTTATTTAATTTATTAATTTGTATTTTTATAAAAATGACACGAAGTGATAAAAATTTAACAAGGTAAGAAATAAACATGTTATTTTTATTTAATATTTTTATTGTTATTCGCAATTTCTAAACAAAATACAGATAAACTATTTTTTTAAACATTTTATTGAAAATTAATAACAAATGATATTAAAATAAAATTGAATCAAATTGGATTGTATATTTAATTTCAAATATTGTAATAAATTTGTATTCGTATTTATTTTTTATTTAAGTTAAGTAAGTAATAAAATATGTGTATGTCAATTTTTGAATAAGAGTAAAAAATAGTACTTCAAATATAATATATTTGTATGTACATATAGAAATTGGGCTTGAGTGCAAAAACTAATTCATATGATAAATGAGTCTTAAAGATAAAACGATAATACTTCCAAAAAAAAAAAATTTATAACAATGAACAAAACATTTGTTTCCGTTAAAGATATTAGATTCCGTCCAATCCTGGACATCATAGCGTGGTTATGCTAATAGTTCATAATTCTTACACACATTTTTATTCGTACATACACAACACTATATAAAAGTGCATCTCTGTGCATGCCTATTTCGTGCATTTGGCATACGCGAATCTAACAATTTGGCCATGGCAAATTTATTAAAAGACGCGCGTCTCAGTATGTCCCTGGCATCCACAACTAAGAATATTTAATTGATTAGTCTTGTTTTGAAAAAATGTATAATAAAGGACCCATATAAACGCGTCAGTGTTGCAAACTGTCGAAATAACACGCACTTCACACTATAATCAATGCGAAAAATAAATAGAGATCTACAATTATGACTATGGAAATTAAAGTTGGTTATTCTGTGATCAGACGCATTTATAATTATAGTATAATTAGGTAATCGTACAATAATTGCGAGTGCATTGGGTATATATGAAAAGTGTACACAAATGAAAAAGATATATTTACACGCGCTATTCAATCTTAGGATTACATAATTATACTATAATTTTTGCTGCGTCAAGATGGGGTATTAAATTTAAAATTCTAAAATATATTCCTCAAGAAATAGTTTAACGTCGGAAAAAGAATCTTTAACAAAGCTAGCAGCTAGCACAACTGCATGAAAATACAAAATGTAACACGGAAATAAAGCGCGTCTTCATTGGCTTATGTTTCTTTATACTTTAAAGTTAATCTGGTTGCCTATAAATTATTCGATAAAAAATCATTTCTAGTTCGTTCGTGTATCTATTATTATTATATTTGTAATGATTTAATATGTGCCAGCGTTAGAATTTCCGAGAGTACAAAAAAGTAAGCATCTTAAAAACGAAAGCATTCTAAAATGTATACATGAATGTATTGCGTATATAATTATTTTTAAAAAGCTAATTTTTGACCCATATTTTTCGGGAGTTTGCACTTGCCTAGCTTATCTCACGCGGCACTATGTTGTAGTCAGCTAAAAAAATAATTAAATACTGCACCTTTAAATTAAATTAAATATGTTTTCCTTACAAAATGACTCATTATGAAAGGTTTCCTATCGTAATTGTTCATATTTCAAAATTCACTCAAGATGAGATTACCCTACAGCAGGAAATACATATTACATTAGTCATTGAATAATGTAAATTTTAAATTTCAAATTCCTAAGTATTGTCAAAAAAAAACACAGTAGATTTGTTTTTACATAAGGAAATATATAATTGATAAGAAACATATGTATATATATATAGCTTTTGAATTATATTTCATATTTATCGAGACATATGTTGCCAACAAGCGATAGCTAAAACAATACTTAAGTAAAATTATTAGTAGGTATAGGTATAGTAATTTATTAGTGTTTTTTTTAAATATCAGTAACGCAACGAAGAACATAGATGGTGATTGTTAAATCCACCCACTCTAAAAAAAGTACATAAAAAATCGGTGGGTACGCCATTTTAATATATGAATGACGTCACTGATGCAAAGGAATTTATACTATTTTAAAAGAAATTTCAAACTATGATTACTTAATCCAACCACCCTATTTTGCGTACTGGAAATCCCATCAAACAATTAGAATTTGTCATATTATGGTGGTATTACCTACGTATATAATATATACAGAACCTTTCGCTATGAAATACGCAAAAGAAATAAAATTGCTGGAAATACCCAATTGAGTCACTACATGAAACGGAGTACAACGCTCCTTGCAACATTTATTTTTACATATTAGTTTCTCAATCTTCTAAACACATTATTAGTTAAATGTACTTAAAAATCTTACGTAATGGATTATTTTCATAATTTTGTATGTATGATTATACCAATCTCAAAACCGTACTCAAAATAGAGGTTTTGGGGTTAAAACCCCTACGTCCGAATGATATTTATTTATTATTTTTTCTCTAAATAAATATAATAATTCGGTTGTATTTTGTTAATTCCTCGTTGAGATTATCTGTAGTTATTATTAATTTATTATTTAACATTATTATTAATTGTTTATATATTAAACCTAAGTGATTTACCTTAGACCCTTCCCTCTCCACCACCTAAATTTCGTGGTTACGGCCTTATGTATTCTAAACATAAATTAAATATAGCTGATAAGTAGGGATTATATTTGCACCATCGATAATGAAAGATCACAATTAGTACCTTAATACCGGCAAAATTATTAAATTCTGCGTATTTCTTTTAGGTCGCTGCACGCGTACAGAAGATGTTAAGTGTTTTTTATGCACATTTTGTCTTTAATATTTCCAGATTCTAAAAATTCTTTTCCAAAAATTCATTTTACATCGCCCTTATTCCGAAAATGTTAATATGTCATATACTTGGTAACATGTTGGTCGCTCGATAGTCATAATTCCAAATGTTGTCGCCTCTTCTCCTCTGAAGGTATCAAACCGATTTTAACCAAATTTAGCACACATATTTTGTAGGTGTCTGATTGAATCCGCTCACTTTTTAAATCTAATCAATGCCGTACTTCAAGAGATATTGGGCTCACAAAAAAGGGCATGCATTTTCTAAAATTTTAATTTTACAAAAAGGAAATCTACTTAAAAATACAATTTTTTGATATACCTTAAGTTTATTCATGTTATAACTGAAAGTCGTAAAACAATCATTTTTAAAATAAATCACAAAACATATGAACTGGTTTTGTTTTTTGTTTCGATTCGTGTGGTGTTTTGACTAATATATGAAAGTTGATATCTTAGATAGCTTACTATATTATTGCTGGTTTGATCGTTATTCGTTTATTTTAATTATAGTGCGTATATTGTTTATTTATACAGATATTCGGCATGCTAAACTTTAGGCATAAGCGCAGCCAATACTTGTTTATAATTTGTTTCATCCCGACAATCCAAAATCTAAAGGACAGAATTCTATTGACAGCCCCATGCAATTTTATTCTCATCACAACCTTGATCCTTTCATTGTATGCTGATTATAATCTTTAAAGAAATATATGTTGTTAAATGGACTGAACTTGAACTCTAATATTCCTTGAGTTTTCATTATTTTATTTGTACAACTGTAATCAGTTCATCATCTTGCATATTTACATTGAATCGTCAGTATTACCTTGCCTAAATTACGTATACCGTTACACTAAAATTATTTTTAAAAGATATTAAAAAATTATTATATAAATAGTTGAGATATGACCAGAAAAATACAAAATTATTGCATACCAATAATCTAATATTGAAGGGAAATAAAGGACAACTATCACTGATTTAAAATCATGCATAAAGGTTTTTAATCAAAGTTATTATCTTCAAAGAAATCAATTCAAATTTGTATCAAAAGATAAAATTTGAATTAAAATATATATAAATATATTATTTGAGCGAAAATAAAATAGTTCACTACTTATTTATTTACAACAAATAAAAACATTAAACAAATGCTTTGTATCTATATAAGCACGTGAAAAATATTGTGGAAAGAAAATTCCTCACATTGCCATATTAGTATAAATAATAGCGCAAAATACATTGTTCTAGAGAAATATCTAATAATTAAACGTTAAAATATATTGTAAACAACTATTTTTTATATATTTATTTATTATTATACAGTAAGGATCACGTTAGAGCTATATTTCAGATAATCTAGTCGTAAAGTAAATCTAATATTTTGTTTTGCAAGACAAATATTTGTAATAACAAAATTTAGATGTATTAACGAATTTTATAATACAACAAGCATATAAGCTTGATCAATGTTCAGACCTTCTCTTCGACGATCTGTTTAGAAACTATATACATATATTTACACATCATTTCAGTAAAATCAATACATTATGTGAATTATGTCAATAAAAAAATGTAGAATAATACAACTTTTACTGTAAAATAACAAAAACCAGCCATACGTTTTAATTTCACTAGTTGTCTAACTTTCATATGCACATAAAAAAAAATTGTTGTCATAACTAAGAATTTGGTTGTATCATCATGTGTCTTTAATAAATTCTGTTGCAGCAACTAATGTTTAGTTACTGCTACAATATTGTTTTAAATTTTGAGTAACTGCTACAAAAATATTACTTTAGCATGGCGAATTTCTGTGGAAATAAATAATATTTGTTGCATAATTAAAATGATCAAAGTCTTGGCTATTATAACAAATACCTTTTCGATATCAACTTTAATATATAACATTATCTAAAACATCGCATAAGCAGGAAAAAATAAACAAACAAAAAGTGCAATTGTTTTTCTTTTTTAATTATAATTTTCATAATTCTTAACGGCTTTCGGTTAAAACCTGAATAGACTTTATAGATCCATCGCAAATTTGTAATTTTACGTAGATATTTTTAGTATAATCAAGTTTTTTTTTCTTGAGTCAAATACTGATTAGATTTAAATTACGAACAGATTTAATTGGGTATCTACACAATATGTGTGCCAAATTTTGTTGTAATCGGATCGGTACCTTCAGAGATGAAGAGGCGACAAATTTTGGTCTTACGATAAGCGAGCGACCATCAGCTACCAGGTATATGACATATTTACATTTTCGGAATCAGGGCGATGTGAAATAAATTACTGTGAAAGGATTTTTTTAATCCGAGAATGTTCTAGCCAAAATGTGCAGACAAACATTTAAGTTATTCTATACTACGTACGGCGAGCTAATGAATATAAAAAATTATTCTATATCTTTATTGTTTAATTATTTATGCATTTAAAGATATTAAAAAAATGCATTGTTTTCTGTTTCGTATTCTAATACATAAATTAAATTGCTGTTTGTAATAAATCAAATATGATTCATTTAATATTTATTAAAGTAAAAACTCAAAAGATATTATTTTTAATTATTTTTTTTACGACCTTAAAAACAAATCTTTACTGCGTGTAAACTTTTATTAAAACTAATATAAATTAATCAATTTCCACTGGACTCGTTTTCATAAGCAACAGACTCCTGCATTCTGAAATTGATGGAAATGAAATTTATTAATGACAGTAGGATTGGTAGCCTTTTGAAAAAACATGGTTTGTTTAGTCCGTTCGCATTTTGGTACATTTTTAGCTCGCCGTAGGTTTACGTAGTACAGAAGAGCTTAAGTATTTGTCTACATAATTTGTCTGTAACATTCTCGAATTGAAAAATTTCCTTAATAAAAAGTTTGTCATTTATTGCCCTGAATCCGAAAATGTAAATATGTCATATACTTGGTAACATGTTGGTCGCTTGCTAATCGTAAGATCAAATTAAATATTATTTTTTTAAATTAAATCCAATCAGAGCCGTACTTCAAGAGATATTAGGCACACAAAAAAAGTTACACCTTAAAAAGCACTTAGAAAAATATTAATTATACCAAAAAAATATACGTGGAATTCCAATTTATTTTAAGTATTTAAACATTTTTCAGATTATAACTGAAAGCCGTAAAAAAAATATTGAACATATACATTTTTTAAAATAAAGCACTTATAAAAATATTAATTATACTAAAATAATCTAAGTAAAATTACAAATTGTTTGATGTATTTAAAGTTTATTCAGGTTATAATTGAAAGCCGTAAAAAAATAATGAATATAATAATTTTGAAATAAATTAGAATCAATAAAAAAACAATTGAACTGTTTTTGTATTTTTTTTTCGACTTGCGCGATACTTTGACTAATACTAACAGTTTATTGTTACTTCGATTATTTTAATTATAGTGCAATAATATTTATTTATATAGAGAAGTTCGACATGCAAAGTTTAGGCAACAGCTTGCCAAATATATTTTTTATAAAAACCAAGGTATGAATAAAGATATCTTTGATTGGCAGCCAATACTAAACATCTCGCCGAATATGTACTATTTATATTGAATATATAATAAAATAGATATCTTTGATTGAATACGTTATATTGTCATTGTTGATTTGATTGTTACTTTGATAATTTTAATTATAGCACAAATATTGTTTATTTATTCAGAAATTCCTTATGCCAAACTTTAGGCATTGGCGCAGCCAATGCTAAACAGCTCGCCCATGGTCATCATCAGGACTAATTAGTTTTTAACTTTTTTCAGGAATTGAAAATGTTAAAATAATAATATTATTATTCCATATTATGCCTACTATTAAATGTAAAGATTTTTTTTTAAGTAATGGTTTTTTAACATATATTTTCATTTATTTTACAGAATATCAGAGAAAGAACTAGAAATAAATGGCGTCAATGGAGCCTATATAAACCATGCACTCAGCACATCAACTGTTAGCTTACAAACACCTAGTGCACATCGAGGTAGCGATGAATTCATATGTAAGTATAACAATATTTTTAGTATTAGTAAAAACCGATGAAAGATATTTATGGAACTACTTCTCAGATCTATATTTCATTTGAAAGTATATATATATATATATATATATATATATATATATATATATATATATATATATATATATATATATATATATATATATATAACTAATACTCATATCTATATTTTCATTGAAAATATATACATATATATATATATACATATATATATATATATATATATATATAATATATATATATATATATATATATATATATATATATATATATATACATATATATATATATATATATATATATATATATATATATATATATATATATATATATTATATATAGTTAAAGTATTTTTAAAATGTGATTTGGACGTAAGTGGCCTTAGACTTTAAACAACAATTTAATAGAACTAAATGTTTGCTGAATGATTTGCTCAATTTTATTTTATTTTCATAAATCCAGCAGCACAGTAATTCAATGCATCTTTCTTATATAAATAAAATTTATAAAAACTTGCAGATTTATTGTACACCAAAACCAAAATTTTACATATTATTATCGACGGCGAGCCTTGAGATAATATATGGAATATGGATTAAATCTTAAAAGTAAAATAAATAATGCTAATAATTAATATAAATAGGCATTCGTACGACAACGGTCAACTCGGCCATTTATTATTTTAATTATGTATTATCTATAGATAGTTGTTATTTAGTTATTTCTTTTGCGTCAGTATACTAGCCAATTTTCGATAAATAGTTTTATTTTAGCGTTGATCGTTGCTTTAATGTAGTTAAATTGCAAAATTTGTATATTAAGATAATGGGTTCTGTCTTCACAGTGGTACAAGATGAAAACGATGGACATTCAGAAAATTTCACAAAACGTACACTTGCTTGGATAAAGAAAAAAGCTAAAAGTGGCTGCACAAAAAAGATGCTCTACCGACGATTACCAATACTTGATTGGCTACCAAAATACTCCTCCACTGACGCTTTAGGAGATCTGGTTGCTGGTATTACTGTAGGTCTTACCGTTATACCTCAGAGTTTAGCATATTCCAATGTAGCTGGACTTCCGCCACAGGTAAATATTAAATTGTTTGAATTTTTTGATTTGCTGTTAATGAAGAATCTTATTTATAGTTTGGCTTATATGGCTCCTTCCTTGGATGCATCATTTACATTCTACTGGGAAGTTGTAAGGATGTTCCTATGGGTCCAACAGCTATTGTTTCATTATTGACATATCAGACTGTTCATGGAATGGGTCCTGAATACGCCGTCTTACTTTGTTTCTTAAGTGGCTTTATTGAATTACTTATGGGCCTCTTAGGATTAGGTATGTAAAACAATGTCATGTTAATATTAACAGACATCTGGTATATTGATTTATAAATTAAAAGCAATTAATTCTTATTTTTAAATACATAAAATGTACCAAATAACCGGACAAAAAATGTAAAAGTAATGTTCAAAACCAAAACATATCAATAATAATCTAATAATTTAACAAAGATTATTACGAATATCTACCAAATCTAGAAGATTAAATTTTAGATTGAACTGATTACAGCAATACCAGAAAGTTTGACAGATTCTTCAATCTTTGCTGCGAAATTTCTCTGACTTTTTCATTGCCTATTTAAAATGGTTTATGTAGTAAAGTTATTATGATGTTAAATGACATATAATATTTAACGTAATGGAAATATTATGAAAGTTTCATCATTTCAATTCGTTTGCAAATTTCTATAATAAAAATAATGTAAAAATAAATAAAAAAATAATTCCTTTTTCGGGCAAGCAACTCTAATAAAATCTATTGCTAACATTTTTTTTAAAAGAACAATTCAATACAATTTTGCTACCTAACCTTTTGTTCTAGTATATAACAAAAATAAACTTGCTTAACATATTTCAAAATTCATGAGAGGCTCTCTGGTACAGTTATTATAGTAGATATTAACTAGTGTAGGTAAAAAATGTAGGTAATACTTCTATTATGATCATCTTGAATGGCAGAGAGTTTTATATTAAAATTATATTACATTAATTTTAAAAAAAAAAGCTGATAGCTTAATAATAATTAATTAAATAATATATTTATTTTGCAGGTTTTTTGATCGATTTTGTATCCGGTCCCGTATCATCAGGATTTACATCAGCAGTTGCTCTAATTATTGTCACGTCGCAAATAAAAGATGTTTTAGCAATATCAGTTACAGGATCTACCTTCTTAGAGATGTGGACATCAATATTTTCAGAAGTTCATGCAACTCAACTGTGGGATACAGTTCTTGGAATCGTTTGTATTTTGGTTCTATTGGCAATGCGGGTAAATAATACTTACTTATAATGTTCAATATAAATGAATAATTATATATAAATAAATAAATAAATAAAAATATTCGTTGCTTTCAGCTTCTTGCGATGGTTAAAGTAGGCCCGAATCAAGAATCCGATGATATCAGCGCTGAAAAAGGATTAAAAACTTACCATAAAATCATCAATAAAACATTTTGGCTAATAGGTACTTCAAGAAATGCGGTTCTTGTCATTTTGTGCGGACTTATAGGATATTATTTTTCGATGTCTGATACCATGCCGTTTAAAGTGATTGGTAAATAGAATGCAAATTATTAAAATTTATTACGAATAAACACATTTGCCCAAAACGCATGTACATAGGTTATTTTTTGAAAGTAAAGAATATTGATGCCCCGTCTTTTTATAATTTTTTTTTTAAATAATTATTTACAAACAGAAGTACAAAACAAGAATGAGTTGTGATCGTATCCACTGTATTCATGAAACAAGCTTTTGAAATTAAACAAATAATGGTTTATTTTAAAAATGATATCAAAATAGTACATATGTAACATTAGTCAATAGTTATACTTTTTTTACTTGTATGCATCGTTTTGTAAATGCATTTTTTTTCAACAGGTCACATTCCTCCTGGGTTACCAACAGTACAACTACCGCCATTTGGTTTTAGCACAGAAAATGTTACCGTCACATTTTGGAAAATGTGTTCTGAAATGGGATCCGGAATTATTGTAGTACCATTAATTTCTCTGATGGAAAATATTGCTATTTGCAAAGCATTTTGTAAGTGTATTGCTCGTTATTGAGTTAATGAGTAACAGAAAATGAGATAGCTAATATTATGTAATAATATAATAAATATTATTTTTCTTTGCACACAAGTATGAAAATGTGTATGGAAATTGTCAAAATATTGAATAATGATACATAAATATGGTAATTAAACAAAAACAAATAAATAAAATTCGACTAACTTGACAATAGGTATTTATTAATAGAGTCGGATGACAAATTAAGAATTAAATTCAACAGCAAAATATAAAGTTTTAGAATATTTGTTGCATTTTTTTAAAAATTGTTTTTGTTTACTTACCATATTTAGTGATAGCGAAGAAGTGATAATGATTTCATAGATATTATGTTACCAGAAATTCATTCTGTAATACCGGAAAAAATAATTTTCCGTTAACTAACAATCTATCGCGCATAACAATGTTGGACTTTAATAAGATGAACATATTTTCAATTAAGGGATCATTTTAATAATTACATGTTTCTTATAGCAAATGGTAAGCAAGTGGACGCCACTCAAGAACTCATTGCTGTTGGAGTGTCCAATATTTGTAATTCATTCGTGCAAGGCTTCCCCGGAACTGGTTCTCTGTCTCGAAGTGCTGTAAACAATTCAAGTGGAGTACGCACTCCTCTCGGAGGTTTATACACTGGCATACTCGTTATTGTCGCTCTGTTATTCTTCACGCCATACTTCTACTTTATTCCCAAAGCGTCGTTAGCTGCAATTATCATAGCAGCTGTAGTATTTATGGTGGAAGTTAAAGTCGTTAAACCAATGTGGAGAACCAAAAGTAAGTATTTTATTATTTATAATCAATTCTATATTTTTAAAAGCATAGTAGAAATAAATATTTATTTGATGTGAAGCGATAACATTTTTTATACATATATCAGGCTTTTAGCGATAGTCCATTAATAAATCTTACTATTTACTGAATTCTTGCAATAATGAGTAATCGTAGATTAAATAAATCATTATTTTAAAATTAAATATAACCATAAATAATGCTAAATTTAAACAATGATATATTTAATAAATATAATCATATTTTAATCAAATCATACTATAAATTCGAATTTATTTACAAAATAAAACAAACATAAATTACGATTATAGTTAATTTTTATTGATTCAATCGGACATTATTCATACGTATTTTATTTGAAAGTTAATATTTATTGTTAGAAAATATTTTGGTTTAAAATATTGCGGATGCGAGTTCTTCGTAAAGTAAATTATATCCGCAAAAGAAAACCAATGAACATTGTTTTAATAATTTTGAAAATATCTTTCCTGTAAAGGAAAGTGATTAAAAGAGATTTGTTTTAAATCATCTAGCGCTAGCAGCTTATATACTACAATATAATTACTCCCTCAATTGTCACGAATAGCTTTTATTAATCAATGACATCTCACACGATAATTTTTCAAAAGAAGCATGTAACTCAATATTAAATAAATCTTCAATATTCCAAAATATTGTAACTTGGTTTTAAATACTATTATTATAAATAATTATATTAGCCTTACAAAACATATTTTGTTAACGCAATCAAATATGAATTTAAAGCTATATATTTGTAGAACTGGCCTAATGTATATGATTTCTATAATTAGAATACATCAGATATGAATTACTTATTATATACATAAGAACTTATTCCTAACGTCCCTCAACAGCCTTAACTAATCAGATATATTTGTTTTACAGAGAGTGACTTAATTCCAGGTGTAGGAACTTTCATTGCATGCCTCGTATTACCACTAGAAATTGGTATCCTAACTGGTATCGGTTTGAATGTATTATTTATTTTATACCATGCTGCTCGACCAAAGATATCTATCGAAAAGCTTACGGTAAGCATATTTCTTTACTTACTTCCATCCATTTGACTTGTGATAGTAATCAAACAGATACATATAGTATTTAAAATTGTATATATATATATATATATATATATATATATATATATATATATATATATATATATATATATATATATATATATATATATTATATATATATATATATATATATATATATATATACAAGCCGGAAAATGCAAAAAATGTGCACGTTCAATTGTTTTTTTGATTTATTTTAAAAATTACATTTTTCATTATTTTTAACAGCTTTCGGTTAAAATTAAAATAGAATTTAGATACATCAAAAACATTTTTTACCTATATATTAAATGATATAATTAAAGTTTCAAAAAAGCATATTAAGGCCTGCTCCTTTGTTCTTGATATTTTCGGAATCAGGACGATGTCATATGAATTCTTGTGAAATAATTTGTTGAATCTAAGATGTTTACAGAAAAAATATGCTAACAAAAAATTAAGGTGAACCATCAAGTTCGCTAAAACATCGTGCCTTGCAAATGTAAATTAAAAAAATACTATTCGATGTGCATTTGCATAAAACATGCCTGGTAAAAATTTAATTTATTTTGATCTTGTAATAATGAAGAAAAAAAAACTATGAAACAGTGCCTTTTTTTGGAAGTTTTTTATTTTGTATCTCCAATAATACTAATTAGAAATAAATGAAATTGTCACCATGCATTTTTAATGCAAATACACATCAAATGACTTTTTTTTTAATTAATTAAAACTTACAAAATAGGCACTTTTTCATAGTTTTTATTTTTTTCTCCATTAATACATCAAAATAAATGAAATTTTTACCAGGCATTTTTTATGCAAATGCACATCGAATGGTATTTTTTTATTTTCATTTGTAAGGCACGATGTTTTTCTAAACGATCTTAAGCTAATGAGACAGTCAAATTTTTAATTATAGTAACAACTATGTCTTAGAGTGTCTAGTAGACACTGTCTACGATCACACTCTTTGCTTCGTTTACTGTTTGATCAAGAACAGCAAACTTGTATTATTCTCTTTCATTTTATTGCACTTCATTTCTGCTATAATTTGAGATTTCTGAAATAATTTCAATATAATTTATGGACCAGGGCTTATGAATTGTTTACTATCTAGATTAAATTGCCCTCATCGGGAACAGTATAAAATTATTTTATGTTATACCGTAATATAATCAATTTGCATTATCCAACATAAATATATATACATATACTCTTTGTAAACAACAAAGATACCCCGTTTGTTAATTGTGAGCAGTTTCTTTTTGATTTTTTTTTTTATTATATAAAATTGTATCCTTGCACAATAATACAATTTTTGTTGATATTGATTTTCAGAGCGCTGAAGGTACAGAATATCTGATGTTGACACCCGATCGTTGTTTAATTTTCCCATCAGTCGATTACGTACGAAATCTCGTAACAAAACATTCAATTCGACAAGGCATACCAGTTGTTATTGATTGCTCACACATATACGGTGCAGATTTTACAGCAGCTAAAGTCATCGAAGTTTTGACTAAAGACTTCTCATCGCGCAATCAACCATTATTCTTTTACAACCTCAAACCAAGTGTTAGTTCCGTATTTGAAGGACTATCACCAATCGATTTCATCGTGTATTATTCTGAAGAAAATTTAGACGAACTCCTGAAGAATAGGTTAAATCTCAAACAAGAAAATAGAATAACAGTTTAAATAAAAAATTAAAATTATATTAACATTTTTTTTAATAATATAGCAATATTGTTCAATGAAAGATAATTTAAACATATGTCATTCGGATTTAGAAATTTCAGAACATGTGTCCTATCTACTTTCACATAAGTGCTTACCATTAGTCATATAAACATATCGAAATTAAAGTATATAATGAATATAATATTTATATTATTTGCTATAACTATAGCATTAAATAAATTTTATCAATTTTCGTTTTTTATCGGAATATTATCTGTTATATCTTAAACTGATTTACATCAAAAAAAAAATGCATGTAAAAGATTTTATTATTCTACTTATTTAGAAAATTAAAAACAAACAGTAGTCCATACGAATATCGACCGGTAAACCAACGTATTTCATTATTGATATCTAAAAAGATTTGTCGTTTAAATGGACTACTCATTTATATGCAATCAAGACATTTCTATTATTATTAACTCGCCACATCACTGTAAAAATAATCCATAAGTATATTTTAATTTCCTATATTAATACATTATTTATAATAAGAATAAATAATTTATAATTATGCCTTGATTCTCAGCAAAAGCATTTTAAAAAATCTTCCTATACTAAATAAGTTTTACTGTCACATACCTTAAATTAATTACTTTTAGCATTATAATAATAATTATGTAAGTATTAGAACTAGTATTGCAATAGTGAAATGCAAAATAGAAATCTTAAATGCAAACTGTGATAAACATTTTATAAAGTAGTTTGTGATCTAATAAAATAATGAATAAAACAAATAAATAACGTTATTTATTTTAATCAAACAAACTATTTATACATTTTCCTGAATTACATCAAACATAATCCACGGTAGATGATATATAAATTAAACTTAATTTATCAGTGCATAAAATAAGCATATATGTTGAATAAATAGTGTGCTAATTGCATTCATTAATTTTTACTTTCTTATACGAAT
>JADQWA010000106.1:0-87388 GCA_018344505.1 Nebria ingens riversi
ATATATATATATATATATATATATATATATTTAAGTAATGTTCAGTCGCTAAATAATAGATTTAGACAACTTAAAAACGTTTAAAAGTTATATAATAAAAATAACTCACCTAATAGACTCAAAAACTCGTTCAATGTGTCTGAATTTCTTTCAGTACAAGCGAAAACAACTTGACAATTTTGATTCAAGTCCAGAAAAAAATTGACAGCATTGCACAATGGTTCAAAAACACTGTTATCATAAACCACATCAGCTGCTAATACAAAATCCGGCCTTAATAACGAACTGCACTGGTTTTTATTGATACTCTCCCAAGCCAAGTCCAAAACATACACTTCAGTATTATTTTTGATAGTTTTCGAAATTACAGTCAAACCACCATCACAGTCTTTATAGTCATTCAATTCACTTAAATTCAAATCAGCTTTACTAAATGATTTAATACTTTCAACAAATAAACTATTATTACGGTTTGATAGTTCAGCGTCACTGGATTTTAAATCACTTTCGATAGTTACATTATTAAAATCACAGGTGGCAGTTTTGTTAACGGATAAACCATCAAAGCCCGCACGTTCTTTGATAGTTTCGTTACCGACGCTGTCAACACGCGCGCGTTTAGTCTCTGTGACAGTTTTCACGGACGATTCCGGCTCGATAGTTTCGCGATTTGTACAGTTCAATAACACGTTTTCCGATAGTATTTTTAATACTTTTGGATGGCAATCACTTAGGTAAATTGATGTTGATTGGCAGTTTAAAGCGACTGTGATGCCGACTAAACCAACACCGGAGCCTAGTTCTAGGACACACTTGTTTTTGAGCAGGTTTGAGTTGCTCAAACAATACTCCGACAGGGCTAACGATGCTTGCCAGGTGCAGAGACCAGTTGTGCCCTCAGATATGAAGTTTTTATTCTCTTTTAATGTTAATATTTCGTTTTTTAGACAGTAATGTTTAAAATTATATTTATTAGTGTCATTTATGTTTAAAATCGAACAGTATGTTTGGTATAAACTATCATGAATTTCAGTGGAATTCGATTCTAAAAGTGTGATTAAAGTTTTTAGAAATAGTTTTTGATATGATTGTTTTATAGGGTAGTTTTTAATTAGTTTATTATTAACGGTTTGGTTTAATAAAAATTGTTGTTCGTCCCAAGTTAGGTTGTTTTGTAGATTCTGTAAATTAATAAAAAAAAATTCAAATCGCGTTGCACTATTTACCATTTGAATTTTCACTAAACACAGTTATATTTTAGTAAAAATTGACTATATTTAACATATTATAAACCTAACGTTATCAAAAAGTAATAAATAATGATAAAATTGACTCACTAGTCACTACAATAGACAAACGAGATAAAAGCTAACTTACGTTTACAAATGCATCTTGAAAATAAATTCACTGATTACACAAAATAAAATTCACATATACTAGTAATAATAGCACAAATAATAGATATAAAACGAGTTAAGTAATCTAAAGATGACACACAGAATTATTACTAATTTCTAAAATGATTCACCCAAAATTTGACATTTGTCCAAATAGCTATTAGGTTAATACGATATTTGTAAAAGAAAAACATACCTTTAACCCGATTTCTTGCACTGGTACACAACATAAGAACTTATTCCTAATAACTAACAATTTTTTATAATTATATTCATCACACATTTCAAGAAAAACGCATTTCAATCATGAAATGTTAGAGTAATCACATAAGCAGCTGTCATACATTTTTAAACACGTGTACATACGTCAGAAGTTGGCTGCGCAATCTTACCGAACTTTTAGAGTTAACCGTAAGATGACTCTAGTTGGATTAAATTTGTTAATAATTCAGCCATAAAAAGATATAATTTAAATATATTTGTAGCCTAAATATGTCCCAAATTTATAATAGTAATTTAAAACAAAAAATAAATCTAAACGTGTCCCAAATTTAACTTATAGTTTAAAATAAACTTTTAAATATGATTTTTTAAAAATATTTAATTCAAACAACGAAAGAGATTTAAATTGATGGGGTCGAATAAACATTTTAAGTAATTTTATTTTGCATATTTCTACATTAATTCATATAACATTATACTTCTATCATCAACAATATTCTGTATAATCCTAGGGACTTTTTTTATATCTGGATACAATGATCAAACTAAACACAAAATACCCTAAATATCTGGTTTTTCTTCGTTTTGAAGTTTAATTTACAAAACTATTTACAATACTTGTAATCGTTAATATCTATATCATATATATTGTATTAATCTGATTTTGAAGATTGATTTTTTTTCCAAAAAACGCCAAGCAATTAATAATTATAGAGTGATATTTACGTAGGGTTTCTTTAAACATTAACAGAAAACAATTATTAAATCGAAACAAATATATGTATGGTGTAACAACTATACCACATTGAATTTTTTTTTTTTTCGTCGAATTGTCCAACATTTTGTAAGACTTTTCCATGAATTATTATATTATTTTTAATAAGTCACATTATAATATTAATTATTATAGGTAAATTGGATTATGTCCTAAAATAAGTGACATTATTTTAAAACTAGTATTAATTTTGTGTGAAAATAAGTCCAAAAAATAAATTTTATGTGATCTAAATTTGATTATATACAGGATTCCTTCAGTTAATTTTAAGATTAATGTTTAAATCATATTTATTTGCAAACAGAATGTCATTTTTAATTGTTGCTAATGTTTAAACTTATTAGTAATATATGGTTTTTAGTCAAGTACTAAGCAATAAGTCCTACATGGCGACCAGTGTTTACGCATCTTGTTGTACTGGGCTGCATATATACGTACAACAAATTGCATAAATATAGGCGTATAATATTAATTTTTACATCAATTTTACGATAATACAAAAACATTTATTCTATAATAATTGTATCACAACCTATCTCAAAATGAATAAAAAACTGGAAAAAAATAATTAAAAAATGATTTATAAGCGATTCTATTTTATAATAGGCCATTTGATTTTTTTTATTTACTTTTTTATACTCTATAATAATACATAATCTTATCTTTAGATTATTGGTATTTTTAAAATGTTATATTTGTGGTAAGTCTGTAGGCCCATTTAGGCGACTTAACCCTAAATACTTTAATATACGATCAAGCGAAAGTTTAGGGATATTTTTAGTTATTATTATTAGAGGAATTTTATGTTAAACAGTCAATTTTAGTTTTTTGATTATGTTAAAAGCTGCCTGAATACTCAGAAGTGACAACGATTTTAAAATCTATTTAAAATTACGGGTTTCTATATTTTATGATTACCACGTAATTTTAAATATAATTCAAAATTGTTCTGATGCCACCCCTGTGATTTTTATACATTATAATGCCTAGGGTTTAATATTTTTCAAGATTGGTATTGTTCATACTTATATTACTTATTTTTTTAGGTAACTAAATAAAAATAGTCAATTTTTAAATATGTTAAAAATTGTTTTAAATAATTTGGTCATGATTATTTTTAAAATTTACTATGACCAGTTTATAACATTTATTTCTGACATAAAATTATATAATATTGTAATTATATATTATTTTTCTGCAAATATATTTATAAATACAGGCCTCAAAATTGAACTAAACTAAACAAGAGTTTAAGAAACACTGGATTTTGTGCGTGTTTGTTAATTAATAAATAAATAGACTTTAAAATAATTTTCATTTAAAGAAATAAATATAAAAATATATATTTACGTAAACAATAATGATTTATTTTGTGCGTTGCATCTTCAAGGAATATTGACAATTCCTTATAAATTTGATTTAATATTTAAATTGTCATTCAGTTTCTATCAGTAAATATACATAAAATATAGACTTTTTCTATATATATTTACCTAGTTTGCTAAACAATAAATTAAATATTTATCGAAACCTTGACAGCGATTTGAAACACAAACAAATATTAAATCAATGAAAAACATATCAAAAGTTTTCGTTATTTTGTGCGTGGTTCTTTGTGCATTTGTTTACTAATTCAAATTTTTGAAAATGTCATGATTTTAATTGTTAAAACTATTATAATATTTATATGAGTTTAAAACAAAGTGATTTTTGATTTTTTTACCACAAATTTGAGTGTTATTTAATTTGGAATATTATTTGCCAATTATTTGAGGTCAATTCGCTTCTAATATTAAAATACAGGGCCTGATTAAGTCAATTTAAGTTCTTTTTCGTTTTATTTATAAACTTATATATTGTTTGTGTTATATATAATTTTAAGTTCTGATGTTTCATTTTGGTGGTAAATAGCGTGTGTTCTGTATATATTAATGCATTTGAATTAAAATCGAAAGTATTTGATATTTCTTAATAGTATACTTTTACCAGGAGTGTATTTGTGAATTTTAAAGCCGAAATAGCATCTGTTAAATATCAAATTTGAGTATTTACGATGAAAAACGGTTCGATTTTTCGTGTTTTAAAGCTAAATCAGCTGTGATTTTAAAAGCTATACTACATATTATAAACATTTAAACATGTATTACATAATTTTCACATATCGCTGTTAATATATAGTTTAAATATAATTATTTATATTATTAGCTGTTTGGATACTTATTTTTAAACATTTACACATTAAAGAATATTTATTTGTTATTATTAAATGTAATATTTCAAAAATAATACAACTTTCAAACGTGGACATTATTTTTTTTGTTGTAGTGATTTTTCATTTCTAATCTCTCTCCTAAGCCAATTTCTCTAAATAATCTAGTGTGAAGTTGTTCATAAGACACTCTAGCCTCTCCTAAAAAATCACTACGTTTTTTCTTTGGCATTTTAAACTTTTTTTGTGTTAATTTAATAGACATAGTTCTTATTTTTAAATATATATATATATGTATGACAAAAATACTACTCACAATAAATATATATATATATATATATATATATATATATAGAACCGTTTTCTCGAAACTAACCATTGTTTAATTGTATTTAACAGGAATTTAACAACGGTTGTGCCCCTTCGCGACAATATCGAATAGCAGGACCGTAACAAAGGCAATTGTGAACGGGGGCAAACCAAGGGCTCAGTTTAGCAAGCTCCGTTGACGATTTTATTAGTACGGTCCTGATACGAGTCAACCATCGCGAAATGGGACGAGACCGGTAGAATTTCGTTTTGGGTTTTTATTTTTATTTAAAATTTCTACGTAAATTTGTTTATTTATTTACGTTTAAATATGTTTGCGTTTCTTATAAAATAGACATCGAATAAATGCGGATTATTAAACTTGTGTTAGATTGTTTATAGTTTTCAAATTAATAAATATTAAAACCCTTTTAATGTGTTTTGATTTCAAAACCTGTCAATTGTAATAAATATTTATTAAGAAATATCAAATTAATTATTGAAGTAATTTTTGTTTAAAACAAATCTATGAATTAATGTTCAATCAGTTTGTTAACGTCGTGTATTTTTTATTTACTCAGTGGTACTAGAATTTATAAGCTTACATACTAGAAAAAGTATATTTTTGTAAATAAATAATTATTTATTTAAAATTCAAATTGTGTTATCAGTGTATAGAAATATTTCAAGGATTTTTAAATTTTAGGCAACAACTAATCCAATATAGTTGTTCAGGTGGCCGTTACTATTGTTATTCGTAGTTATTTCATCTACTCGCTATATTTGTACGTATGTATAGAGAGGGCCATCTGTTGGCTTCTTTTTTGAAGTGCGTGTTATTTCAACAGTTTGTAACACTAACGCGCTTGGCATTGATATATATATATATATATATATATATATATATATATATATATATATATATATATATATACATACATATATATATATATATATATATATATATATATATATATATATATATAAATATATATATAATATATATATATATATATATATATATATATATATATATATATCAATGTTAAGCGCGTCAGTGTTGCAAACTATTGAAATAACACGCACTTCAAAAAGAAGCCAAGAGATGGCCCACTCTATATTAGTGTATACGTGACGCAAGCTAATGCGCAGCTCTGGCGATAAAAGTTGAGAACTAACGCATCAAAGCTGCTGTGCAAGCAAACAAAAAACAGCTGTTTTATTTTTCGGTGATTTCTGCATCAGTGTATTATTAGAGGATGCTATATTCTACATCTTCTGTACTAATATTGAACACAAATAATAGACATTTGTCTAAATAAGTCAACGAAAAATAAAACTGTACTCTTTCTTGTGTACCTGGACGCACTTCGAGTTTATTTACTAATAAAACGTTAAGATTTAACTAATTACGTATTTTCTCAACATATATCCCAGACAAACACATAAATTGATAGCGATAATGTCGTCCTTCTCTTGGTAGTTCCAAGAAAAAAATAATTACTTCATGGTCCTTAGCTTGAATCGCGAATTCCTAATTTTTTAAAGTTTAGACAAATATCTGCGCAGGTGTCGATGCGCGGTATTATTGATTTTGTTCAATTCGTTGAGTTTTCGACGTATTTTAGACAATTTTAAATTTATTGTTGGTTATTTTTGTCGTTTCATGTGCGTTTTTGCAATATATATATATATATATATATTATATGGTTGAACACACTGGAATGGTGACTAGTAAATATATTTAGTGTAACTATATAAATAGTAACAGTAACTATATTTGTAGCAGGCACAGTCAGCGGATGAAAAAATCAAATTAAATTAACTGAAATGATTGAAAAATATGTTTAACAAATACATAAATAGCATTTATTGCATTAATAAATTACTATATATATATTTGTTACATTATTTTTAGTAAAATGTCATGATTTTCGGATGATCACTCTAATTATCAATTTTTTTGAAATTATATTTATTAATTTGTAAAGCAATTAATAATATTTTGTCAACTGTATTCATAAATACATTTTGTATCAAAAATTGGCTAATAAATAAAATAATATAATTAATTTACGATACAATTAATTAAAATTGTTATAAACAATAAATAAATATTTTCCAACTACTACAAATAATACATATTTAAGTTTGTGTCTAAATAAAATATTTAGTAGATGTTAAGACGTATTTTTTGTCGTAAATCGTCATAAACTAGTCATATTTTTACCTTAGAGATATCATTTTTTAAATAATAATTAAATACATGCATTTTTTAAAACACACATTATATTTTATTGGGGAAATAAGTTATGTTAAAGTTACACGAATTAAATTACTTTGTAATCATATATTAATCTTTCAACCTTTTTTTAAAATAAATATTATTGTAATATTTAAATTTTCAAAATAAATTAATTCCGAACCTAAATCAGACCACAGACAAGTTACAATTAGAGGTAGGGCTGATCATAGACAACAGACATTATGTTTAATCCTTATTTTGTAAAGGGGCCCATTTGAGACAGGGTTGGTTTAAGTATTAATTCATAGTAAGTAGAGAACAAGTTTTTTTTTAATTTCAACTTTTTACGTATATATTATTTATAAGTAACCAAGTGTGGCATAAGTCTTCACAAATGGTGAGTCAACCTTACACGTTTCCCTGCGAAATAAACAGAGTTAACGGCGCCATTTTGTTTTTTAATTTTTGTTAATTGTTGCTGTTTCAATAGTTTTATTTTTAAATTAGCATCGAGCAGAAATCAGTTCAAAATCGTTCTATAATTAGAATGGGGTTCCCTCCGAAACACAACCGATTACTGCTTTATGAATGACAATTAATATCATAAAAATAATTTAGTTTCCAATTATAAATATATTGTGCATTTGTTGTTCAAAAAAGTTATTTTGTGTTTGTGGTTGATGATTAGAGTTAAAAACCAGTGCATCCAAATCTATTGATTGTTCCCAAACTGTTTTGAGCGGTGCTCCTCATTTGAGCACTCAATATTTGGTATTTTAGTTGATTAAAATAAATTTGTACATTAGAGTAATGATTTATAAATATTTTATGAGGTTTATGTTTATTTCGATGCTTTATTAATTATTTATATCAGTAGTAGCCAACCAGTGGCAAGCAATTATGATTTGTTATTAATTTTTTATGAATTTAATTTCGTAACACGGTTGACGACCACTGATTTCTATATTTTATCTAATTCATCTAATGTTCTACGCCATTTAGAGTAACGATTTAATGTTTGAGGAGTCCTGCTCAACAGTTTGAGAGCCGTTTTGCACTTACTCGTCTTCCCATGGACAGATGTCCTTGTCATCTGAGGTGACGCCTCTATCTTCAGTTAAATCCGCTAAGGGAACTGCGATCGCTTCCGCTTCCTCTTCTTCATCAGCGTGACTCTCTTCATCTGGTTCGACAATTAGAGGTGGTAAATTTGGTTCCTCTACAGGTAACTCGGGAGCAATTTCACTACAAGGAGACTCACTATCCGGCACGGCTAACGGTGCCATAATAACCATGGTCGAAGACTCTTTGTAACAACCAGTCGGTTCCTCCAAGTCAACAATAACATCATCCACAATAGAACTAACACTTATAATCGGTGCAGAAACACCCGCCACTGAATTAGTTTTGCTTAAACTCTGTGATTTCTTAAAAGCTTTCGCATTATTGTCAATAGAATTCGCAGTGACGTCTTCGAACGACGACACACTGGGTCGCCCTTCGTTCGAAGACGAACTCGAAGAAAATTTCGTTGGTATCGAAACCGAAGCTCTACGAACTTCATAAGTTGTCGTCGTTAATTTTTTGGTACGATTATCCCCATCCAAAGTTAACTGCGTTGCAAGACCGTAATTCCGTCGAAATCTATCCGAAACTTCTGCAATTGCTAAAGAAATATCCGATGACGAACTCCCCGAATCGAATTGCGCTGAATTCTTACGCGATCTCACCTCGAGCGACTTGTCCGACAGTTTCTCCGTTGATTTCTCCAAAGCGGCAGCTGCTTGTCTGGACCGTTCTGCATTTCGTTCTGACACTCGTTCCGCGATTCGTTCCGCTGTGCGTTCCGCAGTTCGTTCTCCGCTTCGGTCAAACCCAGAGGGTCGTTCAGTTCTATCCGAAGGACGTTGTAGTAATCGCTCCGTACTTCCAGGAGTTCGTTCAGCGATTGTAGTTCCAAAACTTAATTCTGAAACATCTGAACTGTGGTCAGAGCGTTCCGAAGCTTCTGAGATTCGTTCAAAAGAACCTGTGTTTTTATTTAAACCTCCAGGGGATTTATCTAAATACTTTGGTCGTTCTTGTTCAATAGAAGTTGTATTCATTCTTTGTAGCAGAGTTGGTTTGTTTGGGGAAGCTTTTTCATCAGTTCCTGAAGATTCGTTAACGTTTCCAGAAGTGTTTCCTGGTGTAGTAGCTGCATTGCTTCCTATAGTTGTTGCAGTGGTTCCTGTAGCTGTTCCAGAAGTGCTTCCTGATGTAGATGTTTCGTTGGTGTTGGCAGGCGGTGGTGTCGCCTCCCAAGGACATACGTCTTCGGAAGTTGACGCTCCTGGATTGATAGCTATGCTGGGTTTCTTCACGCGAGTTTGCACTTCGGATTCAGATGTCGAGGATGGTTCGTCCCACGGACATATGCCACAAGTTGGGGCCGGTTCGGGTTCCCTGATGTTCAAACTGATTGATAGAGCGGGGCTAAGTGGAATGGGTTTGGTGTTGGATCAGCAATTCAGGTAGTGTCTGTCTTTTGGTTGAGGCTTCACATTTATTTAGAAGCATTTGTAGACGAAATTTGAACTTGAGTTTCGATAGTTTGTGGAATATAGCATATTTAGTAGTGAGAAATGTTTTTATAAAGTTTAGCGATTAGACAGTAGGAGGCAAATGTATAGTTGAAAGACAGACACTGACCTAGGGTAAGCGTAACTATCAAATAGATATATAGACAATATGCAATAGATATGTATATAGAAGGGTACCTGATAGTGAAAAGATGTAAGTGCATCAAGATGTTAGATACAAGCCAGTGAAAATTGACTGGATCACTAAACAGACCACTAAAAGAATAAATATGCTGAAACAATGTTATCTGTTGTTTAACTCGAAACTCTAGAACTAAATAGTCAAAATTTTAATCATTCTAATTCTCCTCCCAAAAATACGGGGCCCATTGAGACATGCAGCACCGAATTTTCACAGCACTTCTGACATCTCTACGTCTGTGTGTGAACTTCTCTAATTCATCAAATTTCTGGTTTAAAATCGCTAATCAGTCTACATATTCGTTCGCAAATAATCAGTTTACGAAATAATTTATGATTTGAATACGCATTAGTAATTTCTATAAATTTTGTGTTACTGTTACGTCATTAGGAGTACTTGATGTCAGAATTGATTTGAAATTTTGGAAATGCATGTGAAAATAGGCCCCTGGCGAAAATTATAATTAAAAAAGGTGGCAACACTGAATACAGCATATTTACTCAAAATAGTGCTCTAAAAATTCGGTTTTTTTCTTTACAGGCACAATATATCTGTGCATTACAAACACATGCGTAACAAATATTCTTGAAGTTAATTTAGTTGATCTCTAAAGTCATTTAAACATTCGTTATTATTATTATTATTAAAAGCAATTAAAGACTTAGGGATCAACCTCATGTGGATAAAACTATACATTTAAGCACAGACATTTATTGATCAAATTAAACTAATATAAATTATTTTATTAAATTCGATTTAAATATTCAAAAATCAATCAACTTTATTGATTAAGTAATTATTAATAATTGAATTATACATACTAATTTATATCAAATTAATTTAATCTTATATATATATATAAGCATGAAGCTAAAATAGCGCTAAAACATATTAATTAATAGTGCACCTAAAATTCTAAATATAATCGTGATTCTAATTAAGTATTGTTAAATATATTTGCTAATTGTATTGCTAGTGCTAACTAGAACTATGTTGGGCACCCTAGAGGCTTGCTGTTTATTAAACGTTAAACTATGCGCTAATGACAATTGTAAACCAAGCTTAACTGTAGCGAATATAGCGTTTTATTTTAATTTAAAGCAACCACGTAATTTCCATTAAATTCCTATTAAACTCAAAAGCATATACCTAACAAAAATGTAATAAAAGTAAATAATAAACCTAATCCATATATACGATTAAGCTTTAAAAAGCTTTAACTGACCGTGTACAGCGTTCAAAATTGACTACAAATTTGTTTTAAGTCATATTTCCCTTCTAATCTCCATACTGTTGGGAATAAAGTATTAATAGTTTCTGCCACCCCACAAATACCGTAAGGTAATAAACCTTGACACTTTATAAGTATATACATTACTCGTAGAAAATATCAAATATAGGACCTGATTAAGGTGAAAACAGTGCAGGTAACATCAATTTACAAATTCCGAAAACATGATAAAAAGTTCACAACACCTATTTTGAGGGAAAACAATGAAAGAAATATACAAATTTTGGTAAAATTCGAGGTAACAAAAACCAGAAAACCAAATTAAAACCAAAATCAGTGATACCAACTTACAAATTCTGCCAAGTTGCAGCCGGTCTTTTATTATTCTGGCACGGAAGATCACCCCTGTAAGTACACCAACTTAATAACCTCAAAAAACCCTACATTCAACGCACAACGTAACAAAAATTATAATCAAACAATAACAACGTTTATATAACGTAATAACACTTCAACCAATCGGAATGCGTATAAATATGTATATAACTATCTTACACAGTTTTCGACGCCTTGGAAAACTAAATGAGTATATAGAATACTTTGACTCTAAAATAGAGTTTTGTATATCTATAAATTATAACGATACGATGCTAAAATAACGTTTATACAACGTCAAACGTCTAAATATGATATTAAACACCAATAAACGTAAAACAAACCTAAAATTCGCTGGTATTAAATAAAATGGCGCGCGCATTGCTTAAGCACATGCTCTGACATGCTTGTTAATTAGTATTAATTTATTGACAAAGTGATATAATTGCTATAATTGTAGAGGATGTTAATTCACTTTGTCAATAATATTTATAGTAGTATAATATGTTTTATTTATATAATAATTTTGTATCTTGCCCTTTGAATCCAAATTCCAAGTAGTAAAATGTAAAATAATAAGAAAAGAGTCAAACGAGTGCAAACGTACCTGTAAGGAATATCACTGAGGTTACTTTGACTGTGTGAATGTGGCACACGTGAAGAATCTCGGACACCGGAAATGGCGAGTTCGTGGGCGGATCCGGAGAGACTTCGGTCGCTTCCGCGTCGGCGCGATAGGGCCCCACAGCCGACGGCGGAGCCCTGCGTCGGCTGCTGTTGCAGCAGCGACGGATTTGGCGCCGAAGTCGTTGAAGTCTTTTTCTTTGTGGGACCGAACCCAAAAAACCTAACGCACCATTCGTCAATAAAACTCTCTACACTTACCCCAAACCAAAAGTGCCGTCATACCTTTTTTTGTGCGAAGGTTGTATACCTGAGGCTACCAAACTTTTGTAGTGCTCCGACCGAATGAACCTCGGATAACAATCTTTCTTCAACAACAACGTATACACGTGTTCCGCTGCCGCATCAAACGTGAACCGTGAAGGTTGCTTCAACTCCTGGTGAACCTTCTCCATCGTCTTCCCATCAATGTTGATCTCACAAGGAGCACCCGGCGCCAAAAACTCTCTGGGAACACACAAACAATTGTACCACTAAATACTTCTGCACAACTAACTTAAAATACTAACTCGAAAATCTCTGATACTTTTCGATGTATTTGACTCTGTGACGATCGTCGAAGTACATTCACTTCCATCCAAAACCGGATATTCTCGTGGCTGTATTCTTTACGGAGGTACGCCGTAAACTCATGCAAACCTGTCGGGTCACTAACCAATTCCTCCATCGATAAACTCCAACGTCGAACACGTTTCTCCGTTGGCATTTCAACCCTATATACATAAATATGAACACAAATATGAGCACATGGCTGAGCGCAGACTTATAAAAAACTTACAAAGGACTGTTGAGTTGCCAGTAGGTAAGATCTTCGCTGACCCAAGGATTTGAGGGTTGCGTACCCGATATTAGCGGGTCATACTCCGCGTAGGTGTCTACGTATTGGAGCATGCCATCCAGAGCTTGGGACACTTTGATCCGAGTTCTGGATAGGCTGTTTTTTAACAAGTCCACCTAAACACAGATTATTTTTTTAATTTACTAACATTTTTTATATAATTGCCTAACCGATACATTTTAAAGGTAAAAGCTTATTTATTGTTAACCGCTGTTTGCGCTTGAGTAGAAACAATTGTTTTGGAACTACTGGTGTGCGTCGTTGTTCGTAAATGACGCGAAGAAACTTTGGGTTGATAATGAGAGAAATTAATTAAATTTAATGAGAATACTTCATAATCAAATTTCGAAATGAAAAAGTTTTAAACTTTTTTGTAATATTAATACACTTTTATAATAATTTAATAGTAACTCAAGTTTACGTTCAAGTAACATATATAACATCTCTGTTATATAACATATGATTTTTATATATATATATATATATATATATATATATATATATATATATATATATATATATATATATATATATATATATATTTATTTACTTATTTATATTTTTTTAAAATATATGCTAATACAATTTTATATTAAAATATTTTTAGATAGATATAAATCCACCTTACCTCTCTCCTGCAGTCTTCTAGGGTCCGTCGCCGTTGGCGGGTGCCGTTCCGGGGCCGGTTCGGCACTGGACACTGCTCCAGCGAGGAAACCAATCCGGGTGGAGGTCGATAGACCCTCCAATACGCGCGTTCTTGACTATCACTAACGATTTTGTCGCCTTTTTTACGTTCTTTTGCCAGTTTCACCTTTAACAATCATCAAACTAGTATTATATACAATATAACAATATTTATAAACCATTTGGGCTGTCAGATTTCGTATTTTCGAAAGGTTAACTCAAGTATAAATATGTTAAAAAAATAGTTTGAAATAATATGGAAAACAAATATGAACACACATGCGAGCAGACAATTAGGGCGTTTTTAAATTGGATCGCACGCAAATGTGACCATCGTATTGTCGTTTTCGTGCTCGATGATCACGAAATATGTGACGCAAAAATACGAAATCACGCGAATTCAGCTGTAATTCTAAGCTAGGGCCTTTTCGCTGAGCTGATCGCCCCAAATACTCTAATATATACCGCATAAACACAAGCTTGCGGTGATAAGGGACCGTTTCGTGAAAATCTGCGCTGATAAGGGCGTCAACATACGGTTTAGGGCTTCTAGTCACGGTATAGAAGAGATTTACAGGGTTGGAATGGGATATATTTTACAAAATACACACACACACACACACATACATACATACACAGAGAGAGAATAATTTCGTACTTGTCAGGGTGTCATCATTGGGGTCGATTTATCAAATTTGGTCGATCGAGTATAGTTGTGTTTTAATAAGTGGATAGTGGGATGGAGGAGGTGAAAGGGGGAGGTGTTACCTGTTCTTCAGCTTGTAGTGTTATGAAATCCCATTTATTTTGTAGATTTTTGCGAAGGTTTGCTAAGGATTCCAGTTCGTATTCTTCTAAGCCGTGCCGTTGTTTGTTGCGTAGTGTGCGCTTGGCTAAGTAGATGGCGTATTCGACGTTGTCTGGGGTGCGTTGCTGCCAGGGCCAGTAGTATGGAGGCTGGAAACGGTATAGTGAACTGTCGTCTTTGACTACCAAGTTCTTGGAGTCGCTGACTGGGAAGAAGTATCCGTACTGGCACATTTGATTGGCGATGTTTAAGGCCTCTGCTGAAAGAAATGCTACATATTAGGGTTCGCAGGAAATATTACTCTATCATATCCAGGCCGATACAAAACAACTGTTTAGGACTTGTGGTTTTACCCGGGATGCTTTTATGCATAAATAAAAGGTGTTACCTGTTAACGTCACTAATTATCCGGGTTATAAAAATACCTCACTACGGTGCTGTATATATGAATGAATAGTATGTATATATTTAATATAAAATAAAAATCGGTCTGTGTTCATCTGTTTGTGTAGGGCTTGTATATTTGTAAATACGCTCCTGTTTGCCCTCTAGTACAATAGTACCTAGCTACGGTTCTGTATGTATAGTGTAAGAAAGTAGAGGAAATGTGGTGTTAGTCATCATGTAGGGCAGGTTGCATATCTATATAGACATCCGAATAGAATATATGATGAAGAAGAAGAAGGCGTTGATAGATATTGGCACGTGTAGGCTGCCGCGTATTGAATATTATTGAAGTGCTTAAAAAAGTCCAGACCGTCATATAGATATGCGTTTGACGATTCGACTTATTGGAATTTTGTTATAGCCCATCAGCGCTTATACCCGTTTTATGTTCATCGGCTCGTCTGGATCAGCGAACCTGTTTACTACTCATATACATCGGCTATAAACATACATACATACATACATATATATATATATATATATATATATATATATATATATATATATATATATATATATATATATATATATATATATATATATGCATACGTACACATTCATAAATATTAAATTTCTAACGTTTCATACCAAAATTCATAGCTCAAATTTCAATTTCGCTTTACTATATAACAAATTCACAACATAGCACACATATTGAAGGCCGAGTAGGTCACCAAACACTATTGTTTCAAACTTTTTAGCAGTGTGGAACCGTGATACATATTTACCCCATAAGAAGTAAAGTGAAAGACGAAGACTGAGATAAGTTTTTCTATCTTCGTTTAGCTTATAGGATAGTATATATGTATATTACGGAACTGACCTAAAGATTTACAACCTTAGATAAACACAAAACTAAAACTATCAGCGTTACCGAAACAAATTCAATATTATAATTAATAACAATATTATTATTACATACTCAATCAATAACCAAGTCATTGAAATCATTTTCGTTAGAAGAGTCATGATAAGGAATTTTCCCAAATTTATAGTGGCAATAACATACATTTTTAATAATCAAATATTACTACATGAAATGGTTGCGAACTACTGGCCAACACTACATGGTAGTATACTGACTCACGATATACACACCCATATATATATATATATATATGTATATATATATATATATATATATATATATATATATATATATATATATATATATATATATATATATACATATATATATATATATGTATATATATATATATATATATATATATATATATATATATATATATATATATATATATATATATATATATATATATATATATATATATATATATATATATATATAATATATATATATATATATATATATATATATATATATATATATATATATATATATATATAATACTATATATATATATATATATATATATATATATATATAACATATATATATATATAATATATATATATATATATATATATATATATATATAATATATGTATATATATATGTATATATATATATATATATATATATATATATATATATATATATATATATATATACTGAAATATTATTGTGGTACGATACGTGCTATAATGCACCTATATCCCAACATTAATTATAAGTGAGAATAGTGATAACACTGTGCAGTTTTCCGCCCATAACAAAAACATTGCCTATACCTACCACACTGCGAAAAAAACGTGTTAAACATAGTATAAATGCAACTCTCTTCACAGAGTCGCCGCGATAGCGCTCTAGTGCATAAATTGCAGCCAAATTCAGATCAGAAACACCATTATGACAAGTCAACAAACAAAATGGCTGCGCCATATATTGCATAACAAATAAAATAAAGCATTTTCGATAAAAATATATAATAGTTTACTGATCATACCTGACTCTTCGATTCCTAGTCGCTCCATTAGCCATTCGATTAGATCGTAACCTGAAATCCAAATAAAACTCAACTTAGCGGGTTGCACTACTTAACTCTTGCCGGGGAGGGGGGGGGGGGATGATGTAACAAAGGTAGTCGAAAACAAAGCACTGAACTATTAATTTGGTTGTTTAAACAATACACACACACTTAGGAGCACAACTTATCAAAAACACTTGTGACTTTGTACTTTTGGGACATAACAAATTTAAAAATCAATAAACCGTGTATATAAGGCACAAGGCGTGGCCTACAAAATAATTCAACTGGAGTTCATATTCAAATCTTGATGCATTATGTATGAGAAACCCTCAAATATAAACACTGCAGATTATCACTAATCTACATCATTATATGCTGCTGGTGCTGGTGATGTCGTAGCGTAAATACACATTCGTAATCACTAATAGCTATATTTATTAAATGATTCGCGACTCGTTCACGATTAGTAACCTGTTACCAAACCAAACAAAAAATATTATTTTAACCCAATTATTCAATATGTAACTACGAGATATTATTAGTTTTTGTACATATTGTGACAATATGCTGTTTATAATTATATTCTAGGCACGTGTATAGTTATTTGCGGATTATTATGCGTCAACACGACCCAAGGTATCATACTCTAATTGTTTTATAACTCCAATTAATTAATTTAGGCTTTTGCGTGTTGTAATCTTAGGACCAAACGTGATTTTGCACCAAATCTTAAATAAACGTTTACATATTTATCAAACATAAATAATTATTTAGTTTAAGTGAGTCTTTAGGACTCTATTTGACATTGAACGTCACGAATGCATATTTACTCAACGAGATATCCAAAGACAAATAATGTAAAAGAATAAAGCTTTATATATCAAAATAAACGAAATTAGAAAACAATTGCACCAAAATTCAACTTCAGAATAAACTTTCAATGACAGTAGGTTATACAAAGTAAAACAGCGTAATTGTAAAGGCTGGTTCACTTATAAAAATACACACAAACGTTTTTTCTTAAGTGATAAGTAAACTACTACGGATACACATACAGAATATAAATGTCAACATTTCTGCATAATGTCATTATATATATATATATATATATATATATATATATATATATATATATATATATTATATATATATATATATATATATATATACGAGGGTGGTCTGAAAAGTTTCCGACCTCAACATGAAGATAGCAGCACTCGTAAATAAAAGCTAGGGAATTTCGTTGTTCATCTGTTGACAGTTACTCACCAACCAACGTGTCAGCCATTTGGACGCGCAGTTGTTATGTAACAGTCGTTCGTTTGAGTGAGTTGATGTGAGTGTTTTTATGAAAATGGACAAAATCGAGTATCGAGCTGTCATCAAATATTTGTTTTTGAAAGGCAATACGCCTACGCAAATCAAAGATGAGTTGGATTCTGTGTATGGGGACTCTGCACCATCATTTACCACAGTGAAATTTTTGGGCAGCTGAATTTAAACGTGGCCGTAAGAGCTTGGGAGACGATGAACGAAATGGTGCTAGACGACCGCCGAATTAAAGTGAGAGAGATAGCAGAGGTTATGAACATGTCAAAAGAACGTGTTTGTCACATATTAAATCAACATTTAGACATGAGAAAGCTGTCCGCGCGTTGGGTGCCGCGTTTGCTCACGTTAGACCAAAAACGTGTCTCACACCTCAGCGGTTGCCATGGCGAAAATCCACGAATTACGGTTTGAACTGCTTGACCAACCGCCTTCTTACTCACCACCAGATCTAGCCCCCCAGGCGACTTCTTTTTGTTCCCTCATCTAAAAATTGCGCTCGGAGGACAGAGATTTTCGTCAAATGAAGAGGCAATCACCTTCGTGAACAATTATTTTGCAGAGAAAACGCCGAGTACTATTTGGACGGGTTACAGAGATGGGAGCATCGCTGGGAGAAGTGTGTAGAGTTACAAGGAGACTATGTTGAAAAATAAAAAATAAAATTCTGAAAAAATGTCTTGTATCTTTGTTAGGTCGGAAACTTTTCAGACCACCCTCTATATAGCCACAGACCTGCAAAAAAACCCTTATTGACAAAAAACAACGGACTGTCCGATTCACATTTGCTAAAGAGCATCTGAACTGGAGCTTAAATAAGTGGAAAACAGTTCTATTTAGTGATGAATCCAAGTTCAATTTAATTAATTCAGATAGTATGTGTCATGAGCGACGTCCAGTTGGGCAGAGATTAAATCCTCGCTACTATCGGACTACTGTCAAGCATGGTTAGGGGTGGAAATGCTCTAGTGTGGGGATTCTTTTCAGGACACGGTACATCAAATAAAGGCCATAATGGACAGATTTATATATCAACACATTTTACAAAACGTTATGTTGCCATTTGCAGAAGAAGAAATGCCATTACGATGGATATTTCAACATGATAATGATCCGAAACATACCGCAAAAATAGTTAAAGAATGGTTTGCTGATAATAATGTTAGAGTTCTCTCATGGCCATCGCACCTGATCACCTGATCTAAACCCAATTGAGAACCTTTGGGAGATCGTAAATAGAAAAATTCGCGAACATACTAATGCCCCAACTCTATTTGCTGCCATTAGTGCAGCATGGAATCAAGTTTCTGAAATAAAATAAACAATTTAATTTCATCTATGCCCCGACGCTGTGAAGCGGTGATTAAAAATCAAGAATATGCCACAAAATACTGACATTTTATTAATATTAACATATTTTTAAAGAGTTGCTTAACTTTTGTCGTTGTTAAATTCTACATCCTTACACTAATCATTATGCTATTTATTAGTTTTAAAATTTATTTAAAAAAAGGTTGTATTACCGGAACATCAATCTCTTAGTTTAATGTAGTCGTACAAACATTTCCTCTCAGCGCATTCCAACTCTATAATTTATCGGGTTTTGTTTACTACGGCAGTTACTTAACTTTTGTCCGATATACATATTTATATATATATATATATATATATATATATATATATATATATATATATATATATATATATATATATATATATATATATATATATATATATATATACATATATATATATATATATATATATATATATATATATATATATATATATATATATATACATATATATATATATATATATATATATATATATAAATATATATATATATATATATATATATAAATATATATATAATATATATATATATATATATATATATATATATATATATATATATATATTATATATATATATATATATATATATATATATATATATATATATATATATATATATATATATATAAACACTTTGAGTGAACAACCCAGAAATATAGCGATTGCGCAGCAACTTTTTTTAAGGTCATCTGCATCCCTAAAGACTCACAATTTCCAATTATTTATACATATATTTTATTCAATTTTAATCGCTAAACAATTCGAGACATGCAAGCATTTTTTAATGCACATAGACATTATTGCGAGGCGATTGTACCTATTGTTTTTTTCGTACAGATTTATATTACTTACGAAATAATTAAATAATGTTTTCCTCGCAATTTAATAATATTTCTCTCCATTTTTGCTATGGTTGGTCACATTGTATATTAGCAATTTATTTACAGAAGATTTGTCGTTGCGAATTGTATCAATTGGTAGTTACAGATATTGTTTTAATTAATTAATTTAATCTTTCTCTAATTGACAAATTGAAAATCAAATATCTATAAGTTTAAAATATGGCAGACATAAAAATTATTTATGTTAATGTTGGCAACATTCACTGTCAACCTCTGACGTTGCAATTTTAAATTTATAATCAATTTCAATTGCGAATAAATAAATACAAGCTTTTATTATGAACTCATGATACCAAATGTTTTTTTTAATAATAGTTATTGGATTATATGATACTTTGTTAAAATTAAATAGTTTGCAGGCCCCGAATTTATATCTTAAATGAACAATTACTCCTTAGTACAGCCCTTGATTCATACTCTAACCTTAGAATTAAATTGTAAGTAAATTAATTTCGATTATAAAAACTATTCGTTTGTAATCGATGTTTGCGTGGTAATCTGGCAATAGGACATAACTTCGTACGTACGTACATATATACGTCAGTAGAACACGTCGGTATGACGTCTAGAACATTCTCATTACTGACATAACTCGCATTTTCGTACATCGATGCGAGTAAATGTCTGTAATGTATTTAAAGAATGCGATATATATATTTCATCGAAGTACAATTCTTGATTATAGTTCATTTGACAACAGTATTAGTGACTTACCCATGAAAGCTGATGGTATTGACGTTAGAAAGAGTTTCTGACTTCGGACCGGAACTCCGTTTTCCGGATCTTGCATTTCTTTGACGAGACCTTCCATCTAAAAAACGATTTGTTTAAATGAAACATCAACCATTGCTCGTCTACACAGCAGGTACATTTAAATAAACTTAATTAATTTGTTAAAACTAACGACCGGAAGAGCATTTTTATTTCGTTTACGCAAACAGAGCAAAGACCTATCTTTTGTAATGCCTGCCTGGCGCTGACAGTGTTTTTCACTAAAGAAATTCGTTTTGTTTCCTCACATTTCCGCAAGTCCGCAAAATATTCTAAAATAAAACTCTTTCTGGTATTTTTCATACCTCAGGCTACAGACAAAAATTCTTCAAACTTTTTTATTTGTGCACACATTTTCACCCCTTTGTTTTCTACTAAGACATATCACTTAATTCATTATATATAGAAAGAACTTTTAACCACAGCTGAAACTTAAAAGGTTTTCTCAACAACGAAAATGAACAACATATAAATATTTTAGTCAATAACTCAAAATTGGTCATTCTAATTAAACATTTCATTAAATAAAAGTTATTCATTCATTTATTAGCTATAATTTTTATAAAATATTTTTTTTTGTAATCCAACTAGTTCAAAAGTTATTTATACTTTTATAGAGCTTTACATCATTTCGTAAAAACAGTACTACTTATAAGAACTGGTTTATTAATTAACTAAAAGTTTTATTCGAAACTTTTCGCTGAAATCGTAACTAATTTGTTTTTAAATGGACTTTGCTCAAAAATGGTTGGCCTTAGACGGTTTTGCAATAAGCAAAAATTCGTAATCAATTTATTATCTACAACTTTTATTAACGGCATTTTTTCGTATTTTGAATTTTAGTTTTAAATCAAAAATATTTCTCATTCATTCTTAGTTTTGAATATAGCCACTAGATAGCGTCACAAAGCACGTTTGATATTAAATACATACATATTTGGTCTAATATCTCAGAAATAATTATATTTATTAAAAATTGTTTTAAATCAAAGTTATTAGGCATATTTTATTGTATATTTTCTTTTATATATATATATATATATATATATATATATATATATATATATATATATATATATCTATATTTATTATTATTTGTTGATTTATTTCTTATAATTTTTCCAATTTATATATATTTTCAAAATGCAAAATAGAAAATTTTGTTAATTAGTAAAATCGTTCGCTAATTAAATAACTATATTTATGAGTATTTTGTTTGAGTATTTAGACAATAAAAGTGTGTATTTCGCGCAATTCATAAATCCGAAATACCGTAACAGATTTATGAAAATGAATTTCTATTTTTGTAAAAATTACCACACCGTGCGCGTCTAGTTGACGAGGCGACGCAAGTGCAGGCCACTCCAAATGATGAATCTGTGCATCGATGCATTATGTCAAGGTTATTTCGTAAATAGCGTTACTGCACATCATGTATATATACATATATCAATTATATCAACGACAGTATGTGATTGTTAGCTGCCAGTATGTATTATCGATGGTTTAAATGCAATTACGCTCGGTGGCGCTCCAGGCAGTGGCTTTATGATCGAACTAATCAAATCATACACTGTTTCATTATATATACCAACATTTCAAACCCTTGTCTAGTCAACTAATAACCGTATTACCGTAAATATATATATATATATATTATATATATATATATATATATATATATATATATATATATATATACTTAAAATGTTAAGCCCACCCCTGGTAGTAATTCACCGTAATAATCTATGACGAGCATTGTACGCCTAAGTTTAAAATATATTTTATTCAAAGTTAGGTTTAGGTATATTATATATATATATATATATATATATATATATATATATATATATATATATATATATATATATAAATATATATAAAATATATTTTAAACTTAGGCGTACAATGCTCGTCATAGATTATTACGGTGAATTACTACCAGGGGTGGGCTTAACATTTTAAGTACAATCACCGAGATAGGCGGCCACTACCTCTAGTACAGTAGTTCCCAACCTGTGATGTCCGCGGTGACTCATATAAAGCATCCATTACTATTGTAAAGAACGTTTAGTATACACTATACAGTATTCGGAATAGGTTTCTTCCCTCACTCTTAAACGCAACTTCCATCTGCCCCTCACCCCTTGCAAGGCTATGGGTCTATCAACTATCATTTAATTTCAGTTGGTACATAATAGCCAGGATTGTATCTATACTTAATGTTTAGATCATCAAGGCCGTTAATAATTAAATATATCGGTTAAAATTCAAAATACTTAAGCTTGAGTAGGTGAAACATCGACATATGTAAGCCAGGGTTGGATATAGTTCTAAATATCTAAGCTGGAGTCGGTTAAACTTCAAAATACTTAAGCTAGGGCTAGGTAAAACTTCAAAATACTTAAGCTAGGGCTAGGTAAAACTTCAAAATACTAATGCCTGGTTGATAATAATCAAAATACTTAAGCTTGAACTTATAAAACATAGCAATATGTAGTGCAAAGGCAGTACTTAAGCTAGGGTCAATAAAATATCAAACTACCTAAGCCACGGTCGGTATAGTGTTGACTTATTTAAACTCGGGCCAAAACAACATTAAAATACATAGACCATGGCCGGTAAAACATCAAAATATATAGACTACAGCTCCTGTAAGCGCTAAATATCAAAATACTTAGTCCAAAACCTATAAAATACAAAATAGCTTGCTCAGAGTCTGTAAAACTTCTAAATTTCTAGGTCAATGACGGAATAAATTCTAAAAATCTAAGTTAGAATCGGTAAAACTTCCAAATACTTTAGCCACGACCGGTAAACGCGAAATCCAAATACTTAAACCAAGACCGATTTAAAACTTAAATTGTCTAAACCAGAATTGGTAAAACATCAAAACGTCTAAATTAAAATCGACAAAAAATTAAAATATTTCCACTAGAATCGGTAAAAAATCAAAATATCTCCACTATAATCGGTAAAAAATCAAAATATCTAAACCAGAATAGGTAAAAAATCACAATATCTAGACAAGTTCCGGTAAAACATCAAAATATCTAGACCTGGCCCGGTAAAATATCTAAACAATATCCGATAAAACACCAAAATATCCCTCGCGTATTATATTGATTGAATATACCAACCAAACATAATATAATTTAAACTAGTAAAATGATAATAAAGTTGAAACAGATGTCATAGGTATTATAATTCCATTCGAAAATTCCGACCGGAAATGCCAGTTAAAACTTTGCTCTATCCTACACCCGAAACGAACTTAAAATTTATTGATTTCGAATGGGACGCACAAAAGTTACCAAACAAACTTGTTCTTCTGCCGCTGGAAAGTATTGTAATCGTACATCTGTGTGGAAAATTCCATCCTCCGGACTCCGGTTGCTGCCTCGATTTATTAAAATCATTAAATTAATTATATGTGAATCATCAGTTATGCGGTTCAATCAATACATGCGCAAGTCTGAAGGGATTCCAAGTATCACTTAAAACTTCACTAATCCGAAACGCAAAAATGTTAAAACACCTCGCAGGCCAGTAAATCTTTTTCGCGACGTTAAAATCCCTAAAACTTTCGTAAAAGTACCAACTGCCAGGCGGAAACGAAAACATAACTGTCCCCAAGGATCCTCCAGCATGATTTATTATAATATATGGTTAGGTACCACTGAATTTATCGTTTTAAACTTAAATATATATATATATATATATATATATATATATATATATATATATATATATATATATATATACATATATATATATATATATATATATATATATATATATATATATATATATATATATATATATATATATATGCCTACGAATTTATTTCAAAGTGAAAAACTAAAAATAACCTAAATTTAGTCGTTATTCTCTAATATAATTACACTAAATAATACCTCAAGGGTTTCAAATTGATCTAAACACTCATCCGAGAATACGTCATCATCACCACACTGTATCATCACTAACTTATGTATGCATTATCACTGTTCCTCAAGGGAGACTAAGTTTTGTGTTTAAACCTAAATTTCCCTAAAATTTGCGTAGAAAATCCAATAAAGCTTATTTATGATATATGATTTATTATTGTATGTTAACCATAACAGCTTTTGTTTTCACAAATTACTAAATGTCATTTTAAAGTTTTCCCTCAATAAATCCCTAAAGTATTAATTAATTTGAGGTTAATTCAGACTAAGCGCTAGTCGCCATTTTGTTTTCTACTTGCAATTCAATTATGTTTGTTTTTTATTTTGAAAAATCTCTTTATTCATTGTTGAACAATTGGTCCATTTCCACTTATTTTGTATTAATAATAATTGAAAAATAAATAATTATAAATCAAATGTACCGCTTGCATATGTCATATTAAACTAGCTTCACAGTTATACGTGGTAAACTAGTAAATAATAATAACCCGGGCATGCGCATTAACATTTGTAATGAATATAGTTACAAATCAACTCGTCCGAAGTACCTATGAATCTATTTTCATACTAACTATCTGTTATATTCTATAAGTATATTTATGTTTCCAAAGCCAATATTTATTTATTTAACACGTTAAAAAAAGATATACCACACAGTTCACTTGGAACCATTTGTTATTTATGTCTTGGAAAGGGTTGTTTGTTACCGTATTTATTGGAACAGTGTTGCTATAGAAGCATACATAATTGCGTAGCAACACTGGTAATTTGTCTAAAAACGGGTGTATTTTTAGTATAATTAATTGCTTTAAAATACGGAATGAAGTTTCATATTTGTTTAAACAATAAATGTAAACAATCACCGTTCATTTTAAATGATAATATTTGTAGATATATAAATTAAATGTATTTGTAATAATATAGCGTCACTGTGTTTTTATAAGATTGGCAATATGTATAAACTAGAAAGTAAACATTGTTTTGTTTATATTAAGTAATAAATTATAAGAACACACAGTATAAATGGATGTTGTTTGAATTAGTCCCGTTTACCCGCGGTAATCAATCGAAAACGAAATAAATCAAAAGCGAATGAATGTGTTTACAATGTGCGCCAGTGTTTTTATGACGGGAAATCGTATGATTGGTTTTCCCGGATTTTTCATGCGTTTTCCGATATGTCTAAGCACAGGAAATCGTATTGTTTCACTGTTGACTCAGCAGCTTCGGTTTCCCTTGAAATTTCAATTCAGAACTGAATTCGCTACGATACAAAAATAGATTTAACGCTGTGAAGCTAGTAGCAATACCTTGTTGTGTGATACACACTCATTCAATTGCCTTGTCAGAAACAACATAGTTTATAAAAATAATCACATCATTTATAGACATAATGTGATAATCGTTTTTATGACACACATCGGGTTACGTAACATAGTTAAGGTTTGTGCGAAAATAGTTATATATTTAGTTCGAGTTTAGAGAACGTCTGTTTTCAATTGATTCGCAGTCATGTGCTGAGAAAGGACTATTCCTGATGCTGCCAGCTCCTATCGATTTTATCCAACTGTCTCTCTGTTGTTCGCACATCAGGTCCTGCTGGGAGCATTGAAGGATCGCTGACGACATGTTATAACGTTGTGCGAATTCAAGTCCAGCTTTATATATATATATATATATATATATGTTACACCGACGGAGACAGCTGATTTTCGCCAAAATAGGTCAATACTTTAGACATTTAAAACAACGGTAACGTATGCAGCCATTAGTTTAACTTCATTTATACTTTCGACACATACACAAGTATATAAGTATCCAAAAATACTAATACATATATTTATGTCCGCCTTGGCAACGTAGGATCATAGGAGAGGGCGGAGTTAGTGACATAGCAACGCTGTGAACGGGGCGGCGCTTAAAGACCGTGGCAACAAGCTCAGGACCTGCTGGTCCTTGCAGCAAGAGTGGAGACGTCCTCGTAGATATAAAATCTGGCGGAATGTGCCATTCACATGCAGGGGCGGAGGGGTACACAAGTTGCCAGCGAAAAAATGCTTGTGTACGAGCTTTGTAGAACAAATGAATTTGATTTAGATATTGTGAAATGTGTGCGGCTTTTCAGTCGCTCCATGAACAATTTTCTAGTTATAATCGGATACCCTTGACCGGGATTCGAACCAGTTTATCCCACCACATGAGCTGGTGGTTGTTAAACACCACTTTACAATAGTTATATTTTCTAAAGGTTCATCAACGGTCTCTGCGTTTGATGGAAAATGCGCCGGGTTTTTACTTTGAACGAAATGTCTATTATGTATTTTATTATTCTAAGAACCACTTTGAACTTCTTCATTTAAAAACATACTTTTTATTACAAACAAATATAATATTCATTTCATATTTATTTACTATCAACATTAATTAATTGAAAGTCGACTCAACTCAAAAGCACAAATTTTTAATTTTTATCAAATTTAAGCATGTATATCGCCTACAATTTTCAGCTAATCTACCTGAAAATTTATTTTCAGATAACTAATATACCAGTTATCAACATTTGTAACAGCCATCTCTTTATCTGCATCCATATCTATATAATTAAGATTTTTCTCACTCTCTAATTAGACTCTTTCATTTAAAAGTTATATAAATTAGTTTTTGTGTGTAACTATTAAAAAAAAAATTGCATAGAGTGTGTTTAGATTACAGTACTGCCAACGAAAGATAGTATGAGTTTTTCTTTGAGGTTTTTTTTTTTTACGGCAGATAATAGAACTGTTGCTAACGCTGTACTAAAGACCTAGCTGCTGATGAGGCAGCAATTTTTTCTTTTTGTTAGCCTGTTTTTTTTAAAATTTTCTTTTGATATATACAAAAAACAAACGTGGGTGGCTTAGTTCCCCGAATTTTCATCAAGAAAATAATGAAAAAAGAACTTGTATTAATATGACTCTTTTAAAACAATCATTGCACATAATATTCGAAAAATATTTTTAATTTTATTGCGAAACTATAAAACGTTATAAAATCAATGTTTATGAAGTATTATTACAACCAGTGTACAAAGCACTTTTTAGGTGGGATTTTTAACTATTAAATCCTCTACTGGTGGGGGAGGGGGAGCTCTTTATTAATACAGTAATAACGAAAATAATGTAATGCGTGTTGCGGACAAATACACTGAATATAACGTTTTTATAACGTTATAAAAGCAATTTTGGTGTAAAGTATTTTTAGGAGGGATTTTAAACTATTAAATACCCTACTAGTGAGGGGAAAGGGGGCAAATAAGCCTTAAATTAATGCAAATAATTATTTTCATCCCCTATACAAGACATTATGTGGAACACTATATATATATATATATATATATATATATATATATATATATATATATATATATATATATATATATATATATATATATATATATATATATATATATATATATATATATATATATATATATATATATATATATATATATATATATATATATATATATATATATATATATATATATATATATATATATATATATATATATATATATATATATATATATATATATATATATATATTATATATATATATATATATATATATATATATATATATATATATATATATATATATATATATATATATATATATATATATATATATATATATATATATATATATATATATATATATATATATATATATATATATATATATATATATATATATATATGAAGAAACACATTTTTAATAAATTATAAGTGAAAAATTCTTACCTTATCGAAGGCGAGAGGCCTGTAGCATCGTTCTGCAGAGGCGTCCATGACTGGAGAGCTTCTTCAGCAAGGTATCCTGGTGCTGAAGAACTGCAGTGTGTTTGTTAGGGGTTGAAAATGTCAATTATAAATTTGTATTAAAATAATTTTCAAAATATGTATTAAATAATTATTTTTTGTTGTAAATTAAGAGGAAATGTTGATGTTTAATATAAGTGATGTGCAAAATTAAATTTTTTTAAAATAATTTTATTACGTTTGAGGTGGTTGGTTGTGTGAAGCCGGGGGTGGCGCACTACGGCGCCCCTCTACCCGAACTCCATGGGGCCATGTGCCCACCACCCCATCATGGCAGCCAATGCTGCCCCAACAAATTAATCAGTCCGGCATACGACAGGCCGGACACCCGCTGCAACAAAAATAAAATATCAACTAATATATGTAACCGAATGTACATTTACGTCATAATTTACTCAAAAACGGCTCAAATTGGTTCAACACGAACCACAAACAAAGATATCTAAATTACCCTAAATATAAAATTATAAATTACAACTAATTTGTGACATAAACCTTCGAATAAAAATTGGTCCATTTCACCCCAGTGATCTAAAATAAATAAAATCTTCCAAAGAACAACTTGTTAAAAAAAACTAAAATTCTACACGATTAATTAATCAATCAATTTCCTAATAGTCACAGATGAGAGTCACCTGGATCAATTCAAACTCAACTAATTTAATCAGTTTTTTTTAAATTAAAATATAAATGAATTTAATTAAGTATTTAAATTGCGCAAAATAATAATTAAATAAATGTATCAATACTTTAGCTATTGTTAAAATTAAATTATATTGGTGCAAAAATTCAGATAGATAACCCGATAAGCACAATAAAATTTCGCGATCATAAATTAATGTTTTTTAATAATACATATCAACTCTAAAGGGCGTAACTCTAGATATATCATAGCATTGAAATAACGTTACAAATCTCACTATGTTACTAGCGTAACCATCGTTATAACGTTGTAAACCTTATATTTCGAAAGACATTACAACGTTTTTTCAACCAATTTTATTTTGTGTAAAAATCTACGGGTGGACTCTTTTTGTTATAAATAATAACGTATATTGGAAAAGTAACACATAAAGCGTAGAGGAAATATAAAATAATAATAAAGTACGAAAATTGTGTTTACATTATTTATTACACGAAAATATACAAATATTATTAAGATTGTAATAAAAATCTAGGTTTTTAACTCATATAAGGCAATAAGAAAATGCATTTCGTGTAATATCAATATATGAGTTGGGATAAAAAATACAAAACATAAGCAAATTAAAACATTACAAACATAGCGATATTTTACTTCAGCTGAGAACTATTCAGCTGGTTTTAAGCCCAAATAATAGCTCATAAATCGTAAATGTTGTACATACATAGATATATAGAATAAAATAGACTATAGAGACGTTTTTAACATAAAAAGCTTACGACATATACAAAACAGAAAAGAAAAACAACAACGTACCAGAAATGAAGTATGTCAAACACATCCGAGGCAAATAGAAATCACACCATACACTTTAAAAATGTTTCGAAAACTTAAATATCTAAAAATCTCCACAGTACACTCCGACAAAATCACTTAAAGCACTTTGTTCATTTGGACTCGAGTAAAATGGCCATCGGTATATGAGGTTAGGTTATTCACACTTGGTTCGCCAGAACCGATATAAAAATAAATGGTTGTTTGGGTGTATGTATGTATGTGAATGTGTGTGTGTGTATGTATGTTAGTTTATAAAATAAAATGTATTTTATGTAATTTCGAAACATGCACCACAGCTACCGTTGGTAGCTAGTATAGAAATGAACTGTATTCGCTATAAGACCCTGGCCATTTTCAACGCATGCGCACCACAGCTGCTCGAGATATTTTATATATTGATCGTTTTAAATGGCGATGAAAATAACAGTCAGATTTCCTTTTTTTAACGCGAAATTCCACCCTATTTACACATGTTTCTCCACTTAATATCCAATCAAACAAAACCCTACATTACATATGATTATCGTTTAAGTAACAATATGCACAACGCGCTTTTCTATCATTTTATAAAACAATAACGCACAATAGAGACATGAACGTTAATATTGCTAGAAATAAACGTTTAAATCGAAAACTCATTTAAAATTAACGATATTTGAACTGAAAGTCATTAAAAAATAATGAAAATAATTGGCTGCAATTTTCTTAAGAAATCAATATCGAAACATGCTCCGTCGTTAGCATACATCATTCAAAAATACCTGAAATTCACAACTGTACGTGACATTTCTGTATTTCAAGCAATTTTCACCTGAGTACCCCCCTGTCGTATTGCAAACGCCATATTAAATATTAATATGACCAATTATTTACTTTTACAATGTTTTAACAACATTAAATTAGGTTTCCACTTATAAACAATACATATTTGAGATGTAAATTGTTTTTTTTATCGAAAACAAATAAATAAAATTTAAAATAAATATGCAACTTACCGCATACAGTTATTGGTTCCACCAACATTGAGACTACTTTGTTGCTTTTAAAATATAACTAAACAAAAAAAAAAACTAATTACAAAAGTATTGTTTAAGTTTAATCCATTACATTTAATAACAAAAATGAATTGCTTTTGAAAACATTTTCTTTATTGTGCAAATTTCATTAACCTATATAGTATGTGTTTGTGAGATTTCAGAGGTTTAATGATACGTAAGTCAATTTTCGTTCAAAAGTCAATTTTATTATCTTTTATTCGTTATATTTTTAACATATTTTCGTACAACAAAACAGCATAGTTAGTTATATATATATACATAAACAAATAAATATTATAAAACAATTAGAAAAAAAAAAGGAGTAAATCGAATACTTTTAGTGCAGTTTTTACATAAATGTCTATGCAAAATAAAATACATTGTCCTTATTTCAAAAATTAATAGTATAATAATACAAAAATCACAAGTTATAAAACAGCAAAGCTGCTGTAGACAGAGCCGGCACTAGGAGGTTTTCAACGAGAATTTCCTCCGTTGAAAATGGCCTAATGGTGGGCGTATTTAGAGTAGAAATTTATCACTAAGAGACTAGAATTTTAAAATATTTGTGAATTATCGATTTCTAAAATTATTTTTGGAGAATTACCATTTTGGAAAATGAAAAATATGAATTTTGAGTTTAAAAATGTAACATTTCATAAATATTTATATGTACAATCGAAATTAGACTTGTCTCAATCTAGTTCTGAATTACCACCACATTTTTGTGTTTTAAAAAAAGTAACTTTTAAACATTTAAATTGAGACAAATTTATTAATTATTTAATGAAATTCCTGTAAAGTCGTTATGAATTTTAACGCAGTTGTGTTCACTGCGCAAGTTAGACAACTGTGCAAGTTGGTTACTGAATAAATGTATAACAATAGTAATCAATTACTGGGACATACTAGTGTAGTAAAAATTGATAGCGCGATTTATATCGTAATCTGCAGCTAGTAGAAACTGCACGAGCCTCTCTCGAGGTGCCTCGTCCCCTAAAATATCCCTAAGTTGTGTTAAACATAATTCTAAGCGAGCCGTGTCTTGTGGAATCGGCATTTCATCTAACGAACTTGTATCAGACCCAAGGTCAATCTAGACAAAATATAAATACAGGTTATAAAACAGCAAAGCTACTATAGACAGAGCCGTCGCTAGGAGGTACAAGAAATAACAAAAAAACAGACCCAAGTTCAATCTAGGCAAAATATAAATGCAGGTTATAAAACAGCATAGCTACTTATAGACAGGGCCGTCGCTAGGAGGTACAATCATTTAAAAAAAAACAGACCCAAGTTCAATCTAGACAAAATATAAATGCAGGTTATAAAATAGCAAAGCTACTATAGATAGGGCCGCCGTTAAGAGGTACGACAATCAGTAACAAAAATCAGACCTAAGTTCAATCTAGGCAAAATATAAATATAGGTTATAAAACAACAAAGCTACTATAGGAAGTACGACAATCATTAACAAAGTGAGGGAAAACTTACTTTGTTGGGGCCAAAACGCATTCGCCCGTACATATCAACAGTGTCATCCAGATCGGATGGACTCGGAGGCGTACCAGTACATGGTAGCAGTTGTTCGGTTGTTGTCGATTTCCGGGGAGGGTTTGCCCATAACACTAGTTCGTACACTTCCGCCTGTAGTGACGGGGGCAACTCGGAAAACAGCTCAGAATCAGCAACTTCTGGATGTTGAGATATGTACGCCAAACAGCCATTCTATTAGAAACAAAAAGTCTATTTGCGACTGCTCTCCCACCTCCCCCCACCGCCTACTTACTCGTAATAAAGTTGCGTTAAACTGATCCGCCATACTTAGAAGATACAAAACATTTTCTTCATCCATGTTCAATCGTAAAGCGTATTCACAGACTTGCTTCAACGAGTCGACTTCATACCTTTTAGAATATAAACATTACTAAATATACTTGGACTAGTTTGCGCCTGTACCTATCACTAAGCAAGAGCAGCTCTGCTAGTTGATCTGTGGTTAGCAACGAATGCCGCAAACGTCCACTGTATAAATATTCCAAGAAAGTACGAAATAAAAACGGATTTGAGTCATGGATAATAATTTTTCTAAACAAAGAAAAAAACACAATATTTGCACTACTAAAACTAACGGATAGAATCCTCCACTTACTTATCAATAGCCTCTCGCATACCACTAAGTAAGGCTCTTCGGAACCAATCACATCTAGCCGCGACAATAACCCTATGCGCTCGAATAGTACAGATATCTACTTCTAGAGTTTCAGTTCCACTATCCCCCGACTCTTGGTGTGATGCATCCACACACCCAGGTGTCACGATTACTTCAAACTCCATATCGGTGCCAATTCCGCTTTTCAACAATTGCAAACTTAATTTGGACAACGCACTACAATTCGCTGAAGGCGAAACGCATAACGATTCAACTAAATTTAACTGGAAACCACATAACAATCAAACAACTCAAAAGCGCCGCTCCAGATTAACATCGTACCTTACAACTCTGTTGTGTTTTTGGAGTGGTGTTTGTTTGAGCTCGAGTGCCCGGTCTTTGCGCACACTCAGGCGCGCTCTGACCCGCGTTCGCTGCCGGGTCTAGCAGACCCAAAGTGTACATGCTCTGCGTGAAAGATTCTCTCTGGACTAGATCACAAACTTGAGTAATGACTTCGTTTAAGGTTGAACGATGTGACAAAAGTTTTTGTAATATTCCTGACTATAGATAGAAAATAAATAAGACGTCCCAGAAAAAGTAGGGTGGCGTAAACTTACTACTTTACTAGTTCCGACTTTAAAACAAAATTTAAACTCTCTCCACTCCAATCTATCATCTAACGCAGCCGTTACTTCTTCAAGGCGAAGCAAAAATATTGGTAGTTCTTCTATGAGTTGTTCTAAGTTTCTAGCAACAGATCTAACCCTTTGAGCCCCAGTCATTTCGTTAAAACTCTCCCTAAATACGTTAAAAAACTTATAAACATCCGAAACAATTGTTATACCCATTTATCAGCTTACTTTTTGTGCAAAAGCAATCCCAAACTACAAGTAACATGTTCATGAAAATTTTTCAATTTAGTTAGTTCCCGAATATGCAAAACGTTTCGTAACGACTTCCCTAACATGTCCCCAACTCCAGACTTTATTCGACAGCTTTCTCCAGGTGAAAGCACTTGTATTATTTGCTCTAAAGCGCTTTTAACTTCGACAATAAGCGCAGAAATTGTATCCAGGATTATTTCAATCTGTAATCAAATTGAATCATAAACCGGAAGAGGCAAACGAGTTTTCGCGACCCAATACCTCTGGAACTAAATAAGTAGCAACTTCCTGTCTTTGTGTGGCGGACATGTTACTAAAGGTTGCTTTCACAGCCTGTAAGAACCGGTGCAGTTGCGACATGAAAATCGGCAAACGTGATCGTGCATAACGGATTATTTCGTGACGTTCTTCACGCGATAATTCACCTTTTCGTTTCGTGAAAAGGTCACAGAGTAATAGTAGTTTCGCACCAGCTAAAATGTCATAGTTGGATTTGGATATCTTTTATTGTAACTCCCATAATAAGTAATATATTTATATAGAAATTTATAGACTTATAGGATAAACTATGTAGAATTCAACGACGATAAGCGCGATTTGATACCACTGTCAGTTTTTGTATAAATGGGACAAGAGTTGAACTTACCAAACCTGCATATTTTAAAACAGCATAATTGGGACTGGATATATTATATTATAACTCTCATAATAATTAATATATTTTTATAAAAATTTAAGATTATATAGAAGAAAGTACGTTGAATCAAACTACGTTAAGCGCGATTTGATACCCCTGTTAGTTTTTTTTTAAATACAACTTTAATATGCTAACTTTACATATTTTGAAATGTGATAATTGAGACATTGTGTTTTTTATTATAACTCCAATAATAATAAGCACATATTTATAGACTTATAGAAGAAACTATGTAGAATTCAATGACGTTAAGCGCGATTTGATACCTCTGTTAGTTTTTGTATAAATGAAACAGGAGTTAAACTTACTAATCCTGCATATTTTAAAACAGCATAATTGGGACTGGACATATAATATTATAACTCTCATAATAAGTAATTTCTTTTTATAAAAATTTAGGGTTATATAGCAAAAAAGTACGTAGAATCAAACGACGTTAAGCGCGATTTGATACCCTTGTTAGTTTTTTTTTATAAATGCGCCTTAAATGTGCTAACTCTAGATATTTTAAAATGTGATAATTGAGACGTTATATTATTTATTATAACTCCAATAATAATTCGCACATAGTTATAGAAATTTATAGACTTATAGGAACAACTATATAGAATTCAAAGACGTTAAGCGCGATTTGATATCGCAGTTAATTTTTGTGTACATGGGGTCTGGACCAATTCTATATATTTTAAAATATCATAAATCGGGTCAGGATATATTTTATTATAACTCCAATAATAAATAGCGTAATTTTATAGAAATTTGGTAACTTATAGAAAAACGTACGTAGAATTGAACGGTGCTATTCCCGATTTAATACCTCTGTTGGTTTTTGTAAAAATACGTCTCGAACTTACCAACGGCTGTTTCTCTGACAGATTGCTTAACAACATTACACAATTTCGCTGGATTCGATGTAATATTATCAGAAACACTTTGACAGTGTCTGTTATGAAAATGTTCGATAATTTGATTGGCGCAAGTGTGCATATCACTCACAAGTCCAATAATTTCTGCAAATTTAATTAATTAAAAAAAAAACACCTATACATCAACAAAACGGGTGCGATTGTATATATGTGTCGTACTTACGTTGTTTGAGCGCCATGTTCTTCAAGTACGCCCGGCACATATTTACCAATTTTGTTAAACAAGGATAAGATTGCGCAGCTGTCACAACTTGCCGTGCCGTACCTTCTGTAAGGCCAGGTGGTAAGCATTCCGCGTACAAGAAATGCAAAATAGTCCCAAGGACTTCTTCCGGAAGTCCTTGGAGCGGAGGCGGTTGTGACAGCCACGCCAAATCCGATCCTTGAAGTTGTAGTATTGTTGAATGAACTCTGAACTATTAGAAATATTTGTTACGGGATTATTTATTATATAAATTCTAGATATATACTTGTTTTTTATTGGATGCTGATATACTTAAGTCGTGAAAGTAACTGTCTTCTAGTGCGGGTAATAATGAAAAGATTGGGTTAACGATTGGTTCGATTTGTTCTTCTGTAATTCGTTTACATTGCACTATACACCAGCCTTCACAGGTTAGAACCACAGAATCGCGAGGTTCGATTTGATCTGACTATAAAAATCGTTTTGAATAGATTGGAAATTAATTAATAATTACGCAAATACTTTAAATTCAATTATGTGCCCAGCGTACGCCCCAAATCGTAAAATTACTCCCAGAACAGAAGTACTATAGACTTCATATGTTTCACAACTGAACAGCGGGTTCGTTTTAACTTCTTCCGGTGCTGTCCAAGTCACATCTCCGCTTTCATCTAACCGGAATCTAACCCTAAATACACAATTATATAGTGTCTAATACATATTAAGTGCCTAATTCATATAAAGACACGTAAATTAAAATATATTCAATTGCGCATGCGCTTGAATCATACACAAACTAAATTAAATCGACCATCACCGGTTGACCTCGATTATATTCGTAATGCTTGAGATTGATTCATTTAATATTATCAACTAATTTTAATTACTACATATTGTCTTTGGGGCGGGGAGGGGGGAGAATACACTTACCCTTCAAGACCTGTTTTATCATTATGGTTGTTAAGAACAGCCACTACCTATAATTATAAAAATAAGTAATAAAATGGTCGTAATTATTGCCTAAATAATCTAATTATAACTGATTTTATAGTAGCATCAAATACAGGAATGATTTAAGGGATACACGCGATCAGGGGTGTCAAAACATATATTTAGATTTGATAAAATTGAAAACGGACACTGATATATTCAGAGCACCAATGTGTGTGTGTGTGGGTTGGGGGGGGGGGGGAGCATATAAATTATATTTAAAAAAAACAAATTGTCCATGTCCTAATTTATAAAATAAATTGAAGCCCGGCCTGGAGCAATTAGAATTATATATAGTTTAGGAAATATATTGTTCATTTGAAAAAAATTATATATTTTTGTATTATTATTAAATAAACCAATATAAATACAGAAAATAATCCATGAACAATTTGTCACCGTGTAAAAGCAATAATCAATTTATAAATAATATAAAATTATATTCAACCACAAACAAAAATAAGAAACTCTTCGAAATAAATCCTGAAAGTAATCTTCGTAGTACGAATAAATATTACATTAACTAAATCGTAATTCGTAATAAATTTGAGCCAATCCTTTATTTATTTTAATTATTATAATAGAGTGATAATTGATTTTAAATAAGTTCGCAAGAAGTTAAAATTATATTTGCTCACTTTATTAGTCATCTAATAACGTGTATTAGTACGCAAGTCTAAAGTCGTTTCAAAATAAACGATAGTTTCTTAAAAATATTTGTAAAGTAGGCAACTCGCAATTGGATTTATATATAGAATTGTATACACTTAAAAGAAAATCTAGGAAAACATATATACATATAAATCTAAGGCCAATATATAATTTAAACTTTTTCACTGGTAATATGAAAGATAAAATTTATTCAATAAACACGACATGAACAGATTTTAGTCCGATCAAATGTGTCTAAACGTGTGCACCTAATAATTACTTACAATGTCACATTGTGCCAAGTTTTAGAAACGTAAATATTTATCATTTAGATTAAATACATATATAAACATAAAAATCACAATGGCGCCGTTTGCGGGGCGCGAACGTGAACTAGATAATTCAAATTTATTTAAAATAAATTTATTCTATTATTAATCGTTAAATTAAATTATTAAACACTTTAAAAAAATAATTTACTTAGTAAGATATTTGATGAAACACATATTTAAAGCAATGATCTAAGTAGTTATTAGAAAATAATAATTCTAAATTCAAACTAATCTAAGCGCCTTTGAGATTTTTAAGAAAAATAAACTACAACATGCAATAATAATTCATTAATAATTCACATTTAATTATTTAATAAAAATTATAAGTATATTATCACTGCAGCAATCAGCTGTCAAAACAACTACTTGACAGCCAATTCTAAGCATATTCGCAATATAACCAACTTAAAACTGATAAATTAATAAATATTTCATCGTCTCTCAATGTTTCAACTATTAAACAAACTTAATCAATGGTTAATTATTGGTAAAACAATGAAAATTACCTCCCAAGATCCAATAAAAGCATACGCAGCCATTCTTGCACAACTTTGACATTTACTAAATGTGTTCTTTTAGTAAAAATCGCATACAGGATAAAACTGGATCAGTTCCAGTGTTCCCAACTGTTTCACATAAAAATAATTTTGAAATTTATTGGTTACCTTAATCAATACTAATTGAAATCTATTTAATATTTGTATTTAATCTATTCATTAAATATGAATTTATATAGTTTAAAATTATAACATAAATATTAAATATAATTATATATATAATTATTTTTGCAAGTTGTCTCAACGTTTATTAAACATATTGTAAGCGATGCGCAACGTAGTATTATTTATTATTAAATATAATATTAATTTCGGGTTTAGGCTCAAATATTATTATTTATTTATTAATATATGGTCAATTATTATATATTTTACATTGCTAATGTATTAACTATTAAGTTTTGTTTAAACAATTGATAATTAATCGAAATTATTTGATTATTTATTAATTATTAGAAAATTTAATCTTTTTTACCTGAATATATATAAATAATAAACATAGATAACATACAAATTAACCAATTATTTTAAATATCCTTAGGTCAAAGTACACTTTAGAATTTCATAATTTAAACAGTTTTGAGAGATATTTTATCAATCCAAAAATTAACAATGCAAAATGCAACAAAAGGTGCATTGTTAAAACAATTTTTAGTGTATATTAAAAATTCTAAATCGTTTGAAAATGTAGTTATGGATAAGGTATTTAATTTGAGGTTAAATTCGATCGAATCAAAATACAAATATAATTTTTTTATAACTATTACTAACGCGAATAGGTAAAAATCATAACTGCAAGTGATGGTGTTTGCAAAGCTAAATTTATAGTGGAAGCCGAACAAGCAAATTGTTTTGGTTATTTGCATGGAGGATTTTCGGCTAGTTTAGTCGATATAGTTTCGGGAATCGCTCTTTTGAGTCACAAACGGGAAGGTGGCGGGGTTTCGGTCAATTTGAACCTATCGTAAGTGGCTCTAAATAACCGCAAATGGGGGTGAAGTGGACTTAAAAATGTATTGTATTTTAGTTATTACAAAAGCGTAGCAGTTGGCGAAGAAGTTGAAGTTGAGGCCAAAACAAAGAAAGCAGGAAAAAATTTAGGGTTTCTCGATGTCGAGATTCGAAATAGTCAAGGAGAAATAATAGTACAGGGTTCTCATACTAAATTTATTGGTTAAAACTATTAAAATGTAGCAAACAGTATTAATATATTTTAAATAAATGTTTTAAAGTGTGTTTTCATTCATATTATTACTAGAAATGCTCTTAATATTAGCAATAATAAATAATGCATTTATGGATATATGTTTAAAAGGGTTGTGGCGGCCATATTTGATTTGTCTGGTTTTCGTTACCAAACGTTGAGTTGTAGTGTGAGGTGTATTTTGTGTTTACTTTTTGCTCTTGTTCACACCAGTTAAAACTCAAAAAAACAGTGATTGTTTGCTCAAATTTGGACGCGAAGACGATTAAAAGCAATTCTAATGTAAGTTAATAAATATATTTTAATTATCATTTATATAAATGTGTTCAAACATCAAATTATAACCTCAATATTACCGGTTAAATGTATTCTTTAAATAATAGATAGTAATAGGTGAATAAGGAAATATATAGTAGAATAGGATGTATTTTTATTTATTTAGGTCAAATTTTGTTATATAAATATTAAGTTTGTGATTTGAACCTATAAATATGGAATGTTCTTAAGATGAAGATGAACACGATTTGCCAACCATTTGGCGGAATTCGTGTGGTTGCCATGGTTTTATAACGAAACAGTGGTTCTCGTCGGATGGAAAATACGAGAAAAAACAATCGCGAAATGTTTTGTTTGGCAGTTGTTGGTGATAGGTTGACGCAAAAAATTCTTGAGTTTCGTCTATGCATGCTTGTTTGAATCTTCTGTAATGTCCGGTTTTAGTAGATTCAATCTATCGAAATTCGGTTTAGAATTTAATTATGTTCACATTTGAAATAAACAAAATTACCAATTTTCTATGTTTGAAAATGCCACCCCACGTTAGGTGGTTCATAGTCCTCTTGCTAAGCCCCAAAGAGGGTACTTCGATTTTACGTCGACAAATATCGATGTGGTTCCAAAAGGTTTTACTTTTTGCCGCAAACTCAATTCGTTCGGCTTGCGAAATGCATTCTCTGGTTCGTTTTGCTAACCATAATTTAAAGTGTGGCAACAAATGGCAATCGGGCAATTTCGCTAATGGGTATCCATCTTTTTCCAATTCAATCAAAGCATCCTCAAGAAAATAACAAAAATATATCTAATGTAGCATGGTAAACCAGAAGTTACTTCAAAAACCTTTTCAAACAAAAAATGTAGTATTGCCTTTCATTTCCTAAATAAGTGCATTTTGGAATAAACGTGTAGTTCTTATTAAAATAGACAAAAACTGAAAACGACACTTCCGGTTAGGCAACTGTTGCAGAAATTTTTGAATATAATTAAAAATATTACTTTAAACGTTTCAAACAATTCGACGTATCCGTTTTTGAGTTATAATACATATAGACCTGATGGATAATTACATACAGGCTACTCGGAATAGCTTGAACTGCGATATGCGCAGAAGAACGTGTGTGATAGAAAAAGACATGCATATAAATAGCATGTACATTGTACAGTGGTGGTGGCAACAGTCTTCTGCACGCATCAAGGTCGAGGTTCAAGCTATTCCGAGTAGCCTGTATAATATACAGACTTGGTGGAAATAATAAATATCGAATACTGATTAAAAACTCACTTGGAGCAATTCCATTTGGTCGTAGTGGTCACTTGGGAATTTATCTATCTTGAATATCTTTTTCTCCATTTCATCCTGTTCTTCGTCTTCCTGGTCGCTAGCCTTCCGTTTCTTTTTCTTTTTTTTCCCTTTATGCTTCGGGTCTTTTTTGTCATCGCTGCTCGACTCTGATCGGCCACAAGTGCACATAAATAAGCGGTCGTGAGTACATCCGCACGCGTCGTATTCTTCATCTGGAATGTATTCCTCTTCTCCCATACACTCGTGGCAGTAGTTGATGAGATCTTCTTCGTAGACGCAAGTGCAAGTGTCGCTTGCAGGTTTAAATGTAGTGGACGTTGTGTTGGTTGTGTTGTGTGAAGAATCCGGGTTTGATCTACAATTGCAGCGAACTTCTTCAATTTCTTCAATGTGTTCTTCGGTGTCTTGTTTGATTTTTTGTTGGTATTTCGTGTAGAGGTCCAAGCATTCTTCGTGCAGATTCATGTAATCTGCATACATCCTATAGCATAAACAGTTGTCTTTCTTCGTCTGCTCAGCGATTTCTTCTTCCGTCATTTGAGGAGCAGATGCATGCACTTCAATCTTGTGCGCCTTTTTACCACGACCTTTCGGTTCTTTTTCTGAGCTAGAATCACCGGCTTTTGACGATCCTTTTTTCTTTTTATCTTTTTTTGTTTCTTTAGCGTCTTTATTGGCGTCTTCTTTAATTACTGCGTTCGTATCTTTATCTTTTCCTTTACTGTCTTCTTTATTTTCTTCCTTAACTTTTCCTTTCTTATCTTTCATTTTACCTTTAATAACTTCTTTATTTTCTTCAATTTTCTCTGCAATATCTTTATTTTCTTCTTCAACAATTTGAACCGTAATATCAATTTCCGTAACATTTTCTTTATTTTCTTCCGCAATTTCTTCAAAATTCTCTTTAGCCTCCTTTGCACGTCCACATTCGCATATTTTATACTGATTTTCTTCAGGACCTCCATGACAATGACATGGATAGTAATCAGTTTGGTTTTCTTCATTGTATTTCAGTAAGCTTTCCAGGAACTTCGGACTAGGTTCTTGGCACGGTTTAGGCTTTGGGGCACACGTGCACAACGAGTAAGGATCATCCCAATTGAAGGTGTCTGCCATCCAAGGCTTAGGCTTAGCAGCTTCTTCTTCTTTCTTCTGGCAACAACTACACAATCTTCGTTTCACTACTGGTTTAGGCTTACACTCTTCATTTTCGCATACAGCGTTCGTATTTGATATTTCTGTAAAGCCCTCAATTTCTTCTTCTTCAGCTTCCCAACTTTCTTCAATTTGATATGCTTGACCACCACATTTAAAAGGACATGTATACGCATTGGTTGTGTTTATGTTCGATGTTAATTTTTCCTGGACATCTTGACTGCTTCTTACGATACTTTGATGAGTTCTGATTGCGTCTATGTTCGTGTTCAATATGTCTTGTATTTCTTTAGTCAAGCTAATGCTAGCTGCGATTTGATCTGTGTTTGAATCCAACACCATTTGGATTACGTCGACGGTATTTGAGACATTCTGGATTATAGCTTCTGTATTACAACAGCATTGGCAACCTTGAGGGTTGTATATGTCAGCGCAACAAGTGCATGCTTCGAACCTAGAAGTTAAAATAAATTATAATGGAGCAGCACATGGGTGAACTGCTTTATTCACTTGTTATCGTGCTCGGCGAGTCTTGAACATGGACATACATTGCTCGCCATGTAACAAGGGTCGTTCATATACGCTTTATTCCTTAAACAACCGCACGGGAAACGAACTCGCGCCAAATGTTCATTCAAGCTTTCGACATACTCCAATAGACTTGGAGACATTCGCATCTCACAATGACATTTCCCATCGTTTGGGATTATCACTTCGGGAACACTGTCTTTCTTCTTCTTGTCGAGATCTGGCATAGGCCCGCAGGCCATGTGGTATAGCGAGGGTTTTTTAAGACGAAACCGTTTGATTCGAACCATCTTCGAGGCGATATTTCTTACGGGGATTTTTGGGGGAAGCGCATATTTTGATTGTAGTAATTTGTTAGTGTACACTGTGTCCTCGATTTCCCAATACGTGTCGTACTATGGAAATGCGTGAGTGTAGAGCTGGTTTTAATAACAAATTGATCAAACTTACCATATCGTCTACGTAGTTAAAATAGCGACTACTTGCGCATTGTTTGTGAGTATCCTTGTATATTCCTTCACATCCTCCTTGCTCAGCGAAGTAAAATGGCTCCATATAGGGGGATAATTTACTTTTTCTTCTCTTTTCCGGTTTTTTCGGTTTACCTTAAATTTAAAATTAATTAATTTACGAATATTAACTAACAACTTTTTTTGAGAGCACAGCGGTGATATATCCACATGCTTGCAGTGTGAACATTAGTATATAAACGTTTAAGTTTGATATTTGCTCCAATAATAAACATTTTTAATGTGTTTAATATTTGGGCTATTATTCTATTAAATATCAAACATTTTTCAGAGCACAAAGGTGACATATCCACACAATAACAGGTGTAACAAACCTACAGTCTGAACATGTGTTTGTGTATGTTTCATACTTAGACCAACGTTGCACTAAATCATAAACTTCGTTCAGAGCATAAAGGTGATAAGTCCATGCAATACCAAATGAACTTGTGTTTATATGTGATTTTTAGGCCGATGTTTTACAGTAATACTTAGTTTCTAGGCGTAATCGTTACCGGTGACACTTGTCACCTTTGTGCTCTACCCAATTTGGTAATGTATACATACGTTTTGGCCGTTTTACTCTTGGAGGAGATGGAATTCTCAGATGTAACTCTCTTAAAGTGTCCCTAATCGTAAGATGTACCACTGACGACAGGATTATTTTATCATTCAAACTATATTCATCTGAAATAATAATTTATAAATATCAAAAAGTTCCTGCCTACTCACAACCTAACCCCCGCCTCCCTCCCCTTGGGCGTACCATCTGCAGATTTTGTAAGATTGTAAATCGAAAGCAGAAATTCAACTGGACATTTATAAAATTTCTTCAGCGAGTACTCTATTTTGGTATGGTTGGGCCATAGGACCAAACCGATATTTCGAAACACATCTTGCGTCCTGCAGATGGTGCCTTCTTTGTAGTCCCACAATAGGGCCGTTTTGAGTTCGTCTGCACTGGACATTTGTTTATTGGACAGCTCCTGGTACCATGCAGGACCTATTCTTTTTATGAGCTCTTTATGAGTACCAACCTCTAAAAATGTTTATATATTAATAATATTAGTAATCATTAGTAATCATTTAGTACGTACTAGTGCGAGCAGCTTCTCTTTCGCGAGCTTTAATCCGAATAGCTATTGCTTTTGAGTTGTCGCCTTGTTTTGCGCTTTTCTTCGCTTCTTCTATCTCTTCCGGAAACACCCAAATTGGTCCTCGGCCTCTTTGTTTCGCATATCTTTTAAAAGTGTACATAATAAATGATTATTGAATGTTTGAGTTGTGTTTGAAATGGTCGTTTGGAATATATCGTAAATTGAGACTTAATTTAAATTGTAAATTGCGCTGTTTCGGTCCTGTGTTGCTTAGTAGTTTTAAGAATTTAAACTTGTACTATATATATATATACTTAGTTCTCCAATTGAGTCACAGTTGAAGTTCTCGATAAGTTACGTCTATTTCCATTGGATATTACATGATGATGTATTAGTTTTTTTTTGTGAAAATGTTTATATAAAAGAAATATTAAGATGAAAATTGTTAAAAATATATTGAGCAGGTAAATTTCGAATTCTGTGTTTGTTTCGATGTTTGATCGTTAGTTTATAGACTGACTATAAATTATTGTTGTTAAAAAAGTGCCAAAATGGAATTTCGACTTCTTGCACGATAAGAATGAACGATCAATTTAGCGAGATAAATCAAACATATTTATATGCTCAGTAATGTTTATTTTGTGGTAGTGATTCTTGGCATATGGATTGGAATGTTCCAAAAAGCGAAAGAATTGTTTATGTCCGCTATCCAATTGGTCATATCATTGTTTACAGCATGTTTTAAAAAAATTCGACGTTAGTGAATTCACTGGCTCAGAATGACCGGGTTGCATTTTACTTAATATCTACAACCTCATAATTCTAGGTGGAATCAAACTGTATATTTTATTATTATAAACAACTTATTTATTCTATGTATTTATGAATAAATTGATAAATAGTTTTCTTTCTTTTCCACCTAACATAACATTAATATTTAATTTATTACTAAAATTACCTGAAATATTTGTTCGTGCGTTAAGGACAGACATACACACACACACACACACACATTAATTTTGATTATTAAAATAAAATAATTTAATAATTTATTACTAAAATTCTTTATAGCATCTTTATACCGCGTTATGGACATACTGACACACACACAATAATTTTAATAATTAATTAGTAAAATAAAACAATTTAATAATTTATTACTAAAATTCTTTATAACATCTATATACTTCGTTATAGACATACTGACACACACCACATCAAAACACACACACACACACATATGCAACAATTAAATACTTAATTATTAAATGTACAAATAAGCTGTTATTGTTATGTTTTTCCCCTGTACTTTAAAAATAGAATTGAGTAATTACTTTTTGACTGATTCTATTGTGGGTGGAGTGGTCAAGTCTTGACCAGGTTCATACTCAACTGTAGTATGCTTCAGGTGTACTTTGGTGATTCCGCCATCAAAATGCAACTCGGTTTGCGATAAATCATATCTGAAAAATACTTTTTAAACACTTTATACTAGAAAAACAACAATTAATAATAATTTATTGTTGTTCGCCATTTGGCAATAAAATCTACTAGAACACTTCATTTTCAACTCGGAACGCGTCAGATACCTGATTCCACTGTGCGGTCTGTACTGGTCGTAAATATCTTTTTCAGATTTCGCATGTACTACGGTTAAATTTTGTGATTTTACTTCTGATTTTACCGACATTTTTACACAGAAACACGACTAATATTCAACAATAACTAGAACAGAAAATTAACAAATTTTGAACGACAAATTTAAATTTGACAATTTTAAAATAACCAAACAATTTTTGATCCGATTTTACAATTTTGTTTTTAAAATATCAGAAGCACCTTCACAATTTGCACTCTTTTGGTCGAAATACTAAATTTAATTAATAAATAAGAATACCATACTTAAAAATGTACAGTTATTATTTTATTTATAATACGATCACAACATATTTATTTATTTAAGTAAATTTATTAATACTTTATTTAAAATCTGACTGAAACTTAGATATTAAATCGCATTTGTATTTCGCAAATTACTAATCTAATCTTTGATAACTCCGTAAACTATTAGGTAATCCATAACAGCCATACATTCCCAGGCCTGTAATAGAAAAATTATATTAGGGGCTACAATAATATAAAAGAAATAATAAATAATAAGTTATATATTTATCAAAAAATTACAAAACATCATGCAATTAGTTTATTTTGTACAAATTTATTCAACAAACATATGAAGATATGCTTTGAGAATATTTTAGAATAATATCCAAAATTTGTTTTTTAAATTAAATATTGAGTTAACATATCTTCATAATATTGGTGAACATAGTATAGGAAAGCAAGTGTGGTTTTATAAATATATGCAAAGTCTACTTTAGAGCACAAAAGCGATTTAATTTAACGATTTATATTGAAGAAAATATTTAATATTGCGTTTGTAATAGGAGATATCACCTGTGCGCCCTAAAGTGTTATTAAGCTAGTAAAAAATAGAATTTATTGCAATTGAGTGTTTTAAATGTGCCAACTTTGGATTGTTAAAATGTTTATTATTACATATAATAAATTTATGATAGTTGTCACCATTTGGTCACGTCACGTCACTACTAGAGGGTTAGCATCTGTAGTATTTTCTTCATTTAGATTTATGCCAGTTTTTCGTAATTTCAATGTTTTTAAAGTATCCACCATATATCTCTTATGCCTTTCTTTATCTGCAATTATTTTAGTTTCTTCATCTAATTTGTCTTCAGTTTTTAAATCAATCATTTGAATTGAATTAAATAAATCATCTATTGATTTTTTGTTTTCTTCTTCCTGTGTTGTAGTATTAAGATTTTCTTGGCTTCCAGATATCTTACCTGCATCCGCATTGCCATCTGGTGCATCTTGAAACTCCAAATCAATCCCTTTCAATCCCGTTTTCCGCAATTTAATCGAATTCAACGTCCCTAACATTTTCTTCTTATGACTAACCACATCTTCTTTACTAACCGGTAAATCTTTATCTTCATACTTCCGTACATACTCCAACTTATCTTGTTTCTTATTTTGTTTCCTCAACAGCAAACTATTCAAATTCTCTTGAAACTCTTTCGTTTTACCGAAATCCAGCGGAATTTCCTTAATTTCTTCACTCTGATCCAACATTTGTTCAATGAAGTCCACCTGTTTTTCTACTCGAGGCGACGGTGTCAAGTCTTCAGGCCAGGTTCTGCGCTCAGGTATTTTTAGAGGCTCTTTCTTCTTCAGCATTGTATTCAATTGTGTTTTGAATTTTTCGAACTTTCTACTTCCGGGTTTGATGTTGTTTAAAGAACCAACACTGGACACACTGTCTGATCGCAAACGCTTGGCTGGAACTGGTTGAAGTTGAACTTCTCCGAGACACTTTGCGGTTACGATGACTGGCTTTGATGATTGGTATTTTGTTCTTAGAGATATTAGTGGTATTGTAAGAGATGTTTTTTTGGGGTGGAATGTATATTTGGCTTTCGAGGAACTCTGATAGTGGGGGTGGGCGAGGTATGAAGATCTCGCCAGTTTCTGAGTCGAGTTTTTCGGACATTTCTCTAGGTGTCAATTTTGTTACTTCATTACTTTTAGAAGCTTCATCAGTGTCTTCTTTAGGAGCTACTTCGTCTCCAGTTACTTCCAGAGTATTTTTATCTTCTAATTTAATATTATTGTCATTTTTGTCTATATCTACGCTTAGAGTAGCTTCTAAATTGTCTTCATTTCTAGACTTTTCCGTTTCTTCCCTCGCTAATTGTACATTACTAATATTTCCTATATTTTCGTTAATATCATTATTTAATATTGTAATAGTTTCTTCTTTTATCGTAACATCTTCCTGATGGACAATAGCTTTCACATGCACTTCTTTACTAGTTTCAGAACCTGAATCTGACGAATATGAATCATCACGATTCCTTTCAAGAATCACTGAATGTCTCGTCGGCTCATTTTCAGGATTGATTGCTTCCTGTAGCTCTTCTTCAGACTCTAGTATAACTTTATCTAATGCTGACACCGCTTTGGTGATAGCGCGATCTTCAGAATTCTTTCGATGTTCTTCAATATTGATTTTTTCTGTTGCAGATCTTTGCTGAAGAACCTCTTCAGTGGTCCAGTGTTCAACAATAGATGGTCGCACGACTCTGATCTCAGGAATGGTGAGTTTATGATTTTTACTATCGCCGTTTGATGTGAATGAGAAGTTGTGGTTGACGATACCGTATTTTGAAGATTTATTTGAAGTTGGTGGTTTTTGTTTTGAGTATAGTAAGCATGCAGTTAAGTAGATAGGGATACCTTTAAAGAAATAAGTGTGAAGCGTGCAAAACATGCAAAGTCCATATATTATTAGGTTTTATTTTATATATATATATATATATATATATATATATATATATATATATATATATATATATATATACACATATATATATATATATATATATATATATATATATATATATATATATATATATATATATATATATATATATACAGTCAATAATAATGGTGGGGACTGAAAAGCGCATTAGTGCATAACATGCAAGGTCCAGCTATATAGTATGGTATTATTTATAGATTTTATAAGAGGCAAGATAGTACAAGTACTGTTTTAGCGATTTAGATGAATTATTGTAAATAATAATTGAAGAGTAAGAAGAAAAATTGTTTATGTACAGAGGGGCAGGGGGGGCAGGGGGGGGGGGCGTTAAAAGTAAAAGTAGTGTAAGTGTGAGGGTAAAAATAGTTGTTTTCGTAATTAAAATATTTAAAAATAATTTCAACTCACCAAAAATCATCCAGATGCTAAATCTGATCCATGTATTGATATCAAGCATGACCATTAGATATATATTTATAAATATACTCAACGCGGGGATGATTGGAACTAAAGGGACCTGAACACATTTCATAGACTAGTTTGAGCATTTCACAAATGGTTTGAGCTTATCGAGCTTACCTTAAAAGATAATTTTGCAATAACTTTGGGCTGGGCATAAATCGAAGCCAGTGTGACCAACATGAATAATACTAAGGTTGCAATTGGTACCACTGCTGTTAGTTCACCTTTTTCTAGTTCTGCTTGAAGATAGGAAACACACAGTGCTACAATTACAGCTAAAACAGCTAAAAACAAATCAGAATTTTTATATAATTCACCCAAAAAAAATAGTTAAAATTCTATTTTGGGAGTGTTTGAATACGTACTAAATAAAAATACTAGGATAGTAACTAGCTTTTGCGTGATTCGAGTTGGACTACGCGTTTTAAAGTTGAATATATTCCTTGTCATGCTTTTCATGGTGAACTCTTCGGCTGGTGGCACTAGGTGAAGATGTTCATCAGGGTCTTCGTCATTTAAGTCATTTGGTGTATATCTATAGAAAATGTAATTTGTTAGTTTACGAATTGCTTTTTTAAAGCATATATTAAACATTTAAATTGCACCACCACCAAAATAGTATTGGGGCTTACTCATCGTTTGAATCCAATCCTGATTGGAGCAAAGTATAATTCCATTCTGCTGTTTCGACTTCTTTTATAGAATAACTATGCAGACAATACAGGACACAAAAAGCTGTTTATTCTGGGGATACTTGAGATTTTTTCGTTTATTATTTTTAAAACAGCAGTAGAAAAAATGTTTCAAGTGCCCCCACACATATAATTACAAGTTACACGAATAGTTAATTTTATTTACCGTAAAATAACAACACAAGCCGCTACGATCGTGTAAGCCAACAGTGTTCCAATTGACATCATATTCACGAGTTGTTTTAAATTAAATATCGCTGACATAAGTCCTGAAAATTCACAAAAAAAAAATCATCACTTTTCACCTAGTTACCAAGGACTAGTATACCTGTTAGTAACGCAGCTAGTAACGTTCCAACAACGGGCGTTTTGAATCTTGAATTGACTGCTCCCAAAAATTTGAAAACCAGTGCGTCAGAAGCCATCGCGTAAATTATGCGGGGCAACGGGAACATGGCTCCAAAAAGGCTAAAATTATTTTGAGAAATTTGTTTTTTATTTCGAATTATTATATATTTAGTAGTACCTTGCGCATAAACCGAATATTCCTCCAATTGCAACTATCCATTTTGCTATGTCCCAACCGATTATTGCGAAAACGTGTGGGATTGGCGCGTCAGAATCCTGAAAACACAAACGTTTATTACACTTATTATATACATGTTTCGCGCACAAAGGTGACATGTCCACTTGCACTGTTAAAACATGAAATTGATAATAGATTTAAGTAGTATATTCAGGGAAATTAATTAGCGCATTCATCATATGATGGACATAGGCATTATGCTATGTATGTATGTATTTATCATTTTCACTTGTCTGTATGTCTATATATCTGTATGTATATGTCTGTAAGTCTGTATGTATTGTAACTCGTAAACGGGTATGTTTATAATTTTGAAATTTGATTTTTAGAGTTTTAAATTAAATTTAGAACATTTGAGTATTGCGTAAACGTGTTTAGAGCACAAAGACGACATGTCCACTTGAACTGTTGAAACTTATGAATTTGATGTTACACTTAAGTAGTATATTCAGGAAAATGGATTTGAGCGCCCATTTACCATTTTCACCTGTCTGTATGTATATGTCTATACGTCTGTATGTATATCTGTAGGTCTGTATGTACTGTAATTTGTAAACGGGTACGTTTAAAATGTTGAAATTCGATATTTTAGAGTTTTAAATTATATTTAGAAGATTTGATTAGTTTTTGCAACAATTGCTTAACCGGAAATGGCACTTTACTGGACACTGTTTTCAGTATTTTTAATGTCTATTTAAACACAAACTACATGTGGCTTGGAATACTTAGCGACTGACTGCGATCTTGATGTGTGCATGTGTGTAGAAGACTGTTGCCACCACCACTGTTAACTGTTTAAATTCTTGTCTTTTTCTATGTGTGTCTTTTTCTATGTGAGAGTGAACGGTTCACTATTGCTTTTGCGCACATCGCGGTTCAAGCTGTTCCGAGCCGCCTGTATGCGTTAATACTAAAATTTACTTATTTAGTAAATAAAAGGCAATATTATTGTTTATATTTTTGGTTTGAAATAACTTTAAGTGCTAGGTGTTTTTGAAATTTCCTACTATTTTATTTCTTTAAATAGATTTTCAAACGAGTAATGAACATATTAAATATTATTCGTTTGAACCGAACTCTATTTTAAATATAATCTAATTGTTAATTCGTTTTTGTACTAGTTACTACATAAATATTTTAGTACATACATACATAATTTTATGCTTATTTCCATCAAATGGGGTGGTAGAAAACCCTAATTACATCCATTCTCATCTTGACCATTCAACTCTATAAAAATGTATAAATAAGGAAATGTCACCTATGTGTTCCAAAAAATTGATATATAATTGTCAAAAGTTTTACTTGTAAATAATAGGGGCACATTAGTGTTAAAACAGTCGAAGTTCCAAAATATGCTAGAAATATAATGAACAACGACAAAATAATCGAAATTGGAATCGCTCGTTGCGGGTTTTTGACTTCTTCGCCTGTGGTAGCAATACAATCAAACCCAACAAATCCATAAAAACATGTGGCAGCTCCTTTGATTGTGCCTTCAATGCCAAACGGGAAAAACCCTCCATCCCCCCCTGTTACATTAGCGGGAATATCTTGTTTCCGAATGCTCCAATTATTTAAATTTGCTAATTTAAAACATATTTATATTAGTTTAAACACAAATCTATCTACATTATTGATTGGGTACCATTTAGAGCTCCGGCAATAATTACAAACAAAACTACAAAAATGTTGAGGATTGTAAATATATTGTTCGCTAATGTGGATTCTTTTAACCCAAACGCCAAAGCAGCTGAAATATATAATACAATTTAAAAAAAAAAACTTAATTCAATTAATCGCCATTGTTTATTTTGTAATTTTTACCTCCTAATACTAAAGTTATTCCGAATGAGAAAAAATCAAAATACTCCGCCATAAAATACGAGTTCATCGGCGCAATTTCTCTAAAGGTAGTTTTTAAAGTATTATTTAGTAACGAATCTAAATATAGACTTAACCCTTTGGCGACACTAGCAGATCCTAAAATGTATTTATTTATATATATATATATATATATATATATATATATATATATATATATATATATATATATTAATATAAATGATTTATATTTACCTATGACATATTCCAATATTAGATTCCATCCGATTATAAACGCTATAAACTCTCCTACACAGACATAACTATAAATATAGGCAGAGCCGGCCCTGGGTACTCGGGCTCCAAACTCAGCATAGCAAAGCCCTTAAGGAATAAATAGCAATTAAAGTTTTGTAATTTTCACCACCCTAGGAAACATAATTTAAAAAGTTACCTGCAAATACAGATGCAACGGCTGCGATTAAAAATGATAAAACGACAGAAGGACCTGCGGTGTCCTTCGCCACATGTCCTGCGAGGACATACACCCCGACACCAAGCGTAGATCCGACTCCTAACGCTGTTAAATCGAATGTTGTTAGCACTCTAGCTAGTTGCGTATCATTGGAAATTGTTTCAGGATTCAGACGTTTTTTTCTCGATAATATTTCCCACCAAGTACTCATTTTGCTTCTAAAATTACTTCAAACTTAAATTTATAATACACAAATAGTCTTAACTTGAACACAAATCACAAATAATAAACATCTATAGGCCGTTTCATGATGATTATGCAGCATGAAGGGTATAGGCAATGTTAATCTTATGGAGTTTTTTTGTACAATGTTGCCACAGTTTCACTTACAACTAATTCAGATATTGCTATTATATCTCATGGTTGTACCACATTATGATTGCAGTACAGAAACTTTTCTCTCGGCTATGCGATCTTATCTTATCTTAGGGTTTATACCTGCGCGACAGATAGTTTATTAAAAAACTAATATTTAAATAAATCTATTATTATGTTATTTTATTTACAAATTCATAAGCAAATTTAAAAAATACTTGAAAACAAAATTTGAACGATAAAAATCGAATAACATTTAGCGAAAATATTTAACATATTTTAAAGTGTTTCAAATGCATTCAAAATTTTATTTCCGCTAAATATATTCCGATTTTTATGATTCAAATTTGTTTTTCATGTATTCTTGATTTTGTATCTAAATTTAAAATTAATTTAAAGATTCATTTGTTTAATTTATTATTTAATTTTAATAAATGACCATGCCCTGAAGGTAAGAATGCTTGCGATAGTGCGGTCATACATTTTTAATGGTTTGCCTTTTTCACTCGCACTCTTAGAACTCCTATATCTATGTCTGTCTTTGTTCCACTCACACATCAGATGGGAAAGATGTTTCAACACTGTTCCCCATAAGACCCTATGCTGCATAATCAACATGAAACGGCCTATAGTAAACGTTACAATCTGTATTAGTTACAATCTGTATTGTAGTTCATAATAAATGAGATTTATCTTTATTTCTTTACACAATATTATTCTCAGAGTACATTTCAAGTCTTATGGGGAACAATGTTGAAACATCTTTCCTATTTGATGTGTGAGTGGAAGTAACACAGACATATAGGAGGTCTATGAGTGCGAGTGAAAAAGGCAAACTGTTAAATATGTATGAAGGTTGACCGCACTATTGCAGGCGTTTTTATCTTATACTTTCAAGCCCACGGCAATTTATTAAAATTAAATAATGAAATAAACAAATGAATCTTTAAATTAATTTTAAATTTAGATTCAAAATCAAGACCACTTGAAAAACAAATTAGAATCATAAAAATCGGATTATATTTAACGGAAATAACATTTTGAAACGCATTAAATATGTGTTACATTTTGATGGTATTTTAAATGTGGTAAACTGAAGCAACTATTCCTAAAGACACATGTAGAGCGTTATCAAATGCTTTAGGATTAAAAACCATGATAAATAACAGATTTTTTTCCAATTATAGTTGATTATCTCTTCATATTTTTATAAAATTCTTATTAGAACAATGACTTAAAACATTATTAAAGATAATACACTGATAAAAAATCTTAATGCAACAAAATATGATTCATGTACCCGAAATTGACTAATAATTTTAATCCTGTACAGCGTAAATATTATTAATTATACAAAAAAAATATTTATAGACACTCATAAGCATTAAATATGTATTAATTATTTTTGCGGGTGTTTTACAAATTTGTACAAATATAAATAAAATAATCAATAGTTACCTGTTGAGAATTCAATTATTTCACGTCAAAATAATTCAAATTGATAACTTTTCTTTGTATTTCCTCCAAATCAGTTGTGGATCACGCACAAAATTTCAGAATAAAACCTTTAAACTACACTTGACACATATGTCACTTATGCCACTTTAATTTTAGGGTAAATCTGGCGATATAAAGCCTTAATTATCAGACCATATTAAATAATTGTTTGTACTATATATGTATATGTTGAACTCGGCCACCATTGTTTACTGATAAGATAACAGATTTATTAGATAACAACTTTTTTTTAATTGTAGATTTTTTGATTAGGGAATTCCTATACTTTGATTTCAAATGCAGTTTTTAATTAATTTTTTAATTAATAAATGCATTTAAGATTACAAAATTATATAAATGTTAACTTTAGTACACGTATTTTTGTAATATTTAATTTCTAGTTATTATTTATTTATATATAACATTTTTGCGATTATTTAAATATTAATTTGATGAAACTTACGTTTAAAATATTCCCAAAATGTGTGAACTATATTTGAACACTTATATAAACCATAGTGAACGTGAATGAAGGTTGTTATTTTAGTAGTGAAGTTTTCGAATGTTTATCTGACCATATTGTAACCGCAAGTGCTAGTTTCGCATGTAACATCTAATAGCTACGGTAAATGTGTGTTTGTGTGCCTGCTTTCAGTGTGTTAGTATAGTGAAATTTATAATAAAATAGCGGTATATTGTTGTTTAAAGTAGTGTGGGTTTTGCGTCATTTTTTAATGAGCGAAAGTTAATTTACAGGTACAAATATGCACATTTGCCTAGGCTCTGCTATAGGCTACGTTTATTAGTGGGGTTCATTTTATTTCTTCTCAATAGAGATCTACATTGAAATAGTAATTTAAAGTCCTCTAATATTTTCTAATAATTTAAATTTTAATACAACATAAAGTTTTTATTTGTTTAAATTACAAAAATAATTTTTATGTCTAATTTACAATTATAATGCACTTAAATCATACATTCTTGTAACAATCGTTATATCCGAGTTCTACTCTATATAAATACTGGGGAAAATGTGTACAACTCAGCAGTGCTCAAACTTTATTTGCGATTATAATGCACTTAAATCTTTCATACTTGTAACAGTCGTTATATCCGAGTTCAAATCTATATAAGTACAACGGAAAATGTGCTCAAATTTTGAATATACAATTTTTTGAGACGTTCCCCATTGATTTAGTTTTTAATTGTTTTAAAACGGCTTAAATTATTACCAAGTTTACAAAATTAGTTAATTAATGATTTATTTTATAAATAATTAAAGATTATAAAAACTAATAAATGTCGTTATATCCGAGTTTTATTGTTTGTATATATTACGGAAATAACCTTGGTACAGAGCCGGATTAATAAATAAAGCACCAAGACGCAATTGTATCAAACAACAAAGAAATCTTTAGCCCCCCCCCTCCCTCCCGCACAAGAATTTGAATCTTTGTTTAAGTTATAAATAGTTTTAGAACGGCTCCAAGTTGTTTATATTTTCAAGTTTATGATCGATTTTTATAAATAATTAGATGAGCAATGATTGTTGTTTTTTTTTTAAATCACATTTATTAATTAATTTAATTAGTCCTTTGTTTCTTATGTATTTCACTGTCGTCTTCAAATGCCATATTGGTTACACCGTTCGTTGGTTTTTCATCTAAAGTGGCTGGTACTTCGGTAATATTTTTCTGTGTTCTTTGAACACTATTCCGGACTCCGTACGTAAAATAAATCGCGAATCCTGTAACATGCATTGATTTTAATCCGTTCCTAAAGAAACCTTCAACTTTTCAGCACATACCTATCACTATCCATATTGCAAATCGTATCCAGGTCATATAATCTAATTTAGTCATTAAATACAAGTTGATTAAGATACTCAATCCTGGTATCCATGGCACGAATGGCACCTTTAAACATATACGATTTAAACACATTGCAAAAAAAAAATTCATCATTCAATTATCTTACATGAAACGACAATTTTTTACTCGAAATTGGCTGTGTATTAATTAATAGAATTGTCGCTAATAAAAGTACTCCAAATATCACTAGTAGCGATATTACCCAGGGTTCCCCTCGACTGAGTTCGTCCTCTAATTGACTCAAAAGAGCTCCAATCGCCATGCATAGAGCACCTACAAACGTTTAAAAATAACAAATGTTCAAACTCATTTAGATATCAAAATGACGAAAACAACACAAATCACTGCATTTCTACTAAATATATTAATTGCTAGTGTGTTTTAATTTCCCGAAACCCTTCCGCAACTTCCCCTTTCGCAAACTCGTAAGACAATAATCTGAATTGATTTAAACCTCAAAAACTGGTTGTATTCATGATTTAAACTTTAAACTAACACAGAGCTCTTGATGACGTCAGCGCAAGAGAGTATTTTTATCTACCCCCACCAAACCAATGAGAGCGCGGTAATCTTCTGTTTAACGTGACCAATGAGCGCCTTGCACAGCTAGTATAGCAACTTTATACAAAAATTTAGTACTTAATCACCAAATATAAATAAAACGAGACGGAATTAACAACAAAAATCAACAAAATAGCACACTACTTTGACACACAACTGAATAAATGCTCAAAATGTTGCTAACACCTTTCATAAATAACTATAAACTATATTGCTACATGTTAATGTGTCATGCACACTTCTAGACATTGTTACTTACTGTAAAAGGTAACTTCCCATGTAACAACAGCGGCTGATATGCGTGTAGAACTCTTCGAATTGAAAATGAACATTTGCGCAAAGAATTCTTTAACAGTCACCGAGGACTCTTGTTTATCGTTGGGTTCTTCATCACTATCATATCTTAATATTAACACGCATGCTGCCACCATCGAATAGGCCAACAAGGTTCCAATTGACATCATTGTAAACAGTTGTTCGAGTTCAAAAATACAAGACATTAAACCTAAACAAACGCATTTGCTCACAACAAGATAATTTGTATACAAACTAATCATTTACCTGTTAGTACACCGGCTACTAAAGTTCCTACTAGCGGTGTTTTGTATTTAGGATGAACTTTGCCTAAAAATTTGAAAATCAGCCCATCCACGGACATTGCGTAGATTATTCGGGGTAAGGGGAACAGTGCTCCAAATAAACTAGAACAACATTGTTATATATAAGTATTCATGTAGTTTTTTGTGGTCGCAAAAATAAATACCTCGAACACAAACCACATATGGCTCCAACTGTGACGATGTATCGAGCTACAGGCCATCCCACTTTTTCAAAAACGTATGGTAATGGTGCATCTGTATTCTAAAATTTATAGAAACAATAAGAATTATTAATTATCCTTGAAGAGATACTTTAAAAAACAATACTTCCTTATATAGTATGGGCCATCTGATAGTTTCTTTTTGAAATTGCTTTTTAAACTGCACCGTTCAATATTTTTCAACGATTGTTGCTTTATTACACTTTCCGATTATTTATGGATCTATCTATCAATGCCAGCGCGTCAGTGTTGCAAACTATCGAATTAACAAGCACTTCAAAAAGAAACCAACAGATGGCTCACCCTATACATTCGTATAAGAAGGTAAAAATTGGTATTGCGGTTCAAAATTAATCTTGATACATCGTCTCAACATCTTGCTTACTTGGTCATAATATGGTAACATCATTGTCAAAATGGTCGATATAAAAAAATAAGCCAGAAATATTATAAATAATGATACAACTGTTGCTATTGGGATTGATTTTTGGGGGGTTTTAGCTTCTTCGCCTAAAAATTAAATATTATTATTAATTTATAACCCCCTAACAAACACCCCCCTCACCCCGCTCCTGAGTGTATAAACTAAAACATAACTAATTACCTGCGGTAGCAATAGCATCAAAGCCTATGAATCCATAAAAACAGGTGGCAGCACCTTTGATAATACCAGGGATGCCATAAGGGGCGAAGCCCCCCACTCCACAAGATTGATCTTCTTTTTCTCCGCATTTATTTGGCACATCATTTTCAGGAATATTCCAATTCGCGGGGTCAACTTTTCATTTAAATAAAGAAAATAATATTTAATTTACATAAATTAATAGTCGTGTAATTCTGTAAGGTGAATCTATAAATATTTCGTTTGTATTTAGTTTGGTATAATTGTATAAATAAATTAAAGTAAATAATGCAATTTACAATACAATTGAAAACTGTAAACGTATTAAAATATTTACAGATTATCTTTACAGTGTTACCGGTAATATAAATGACTGTATCTGTAAATGGGGCTTACCTTTAAAAAAGCCAGATATTACAACAAATAGCACAACAGACAAATTTACAAATGTAAATATATTATTTACTAAAGATGATTCTTTTGCACCAAACGCAACAGTCACTAAAACAAAAATTAAAAATACATTATTTATTTATTAATTAAAGGCCTTAACGTAGACATATGGACTTAGAATAATTAAGACTAGTAACAAATAATACAATCTTAAACCAAAGAGATAATAATTTATAATAAAAACATTGCAAAAAAAATATATATAAATACCTGCAAAAAATAACGTAACTCCTAATGAAAAAAAATCTGGATACTCCGAAAAATTCGGTATCCGCATAGGCATTGTCTCTTTCAGATATATCGACATTTTGTTCCCTATTAAGTCGTCCAGGTACGTACTCATACCTTTTACAACACTAGCAGACCCTTAGCAGACAAAAAAATCATCATTAATATTTGTTTTTAAGTAATTAAACTGGAAAGACCTTATTTAAATTACGAATATTTACCTATCACATACTCTAATATAAGATTCCACCCTATAATAAACGCTATAAATTCTCCTACACAAACATAACTATACACATAGGCAGAGCCGGCTTTAGGTACACGTGCTCCAAATTCAGCGTAGCACAACCCTAAAACATAAAAGAATATATACATTTTATAGTTTACTTCAAATATAATATCAACAATAGGATTGATACCACCAAACTTTTTTTTTATTTTTTAAAAGATACTTATATTAGATTATTTAAATTTTTTAAATATCGTAAAGAAATTAATATTTAAATTTGCGCGTTGACAACTTTACGAGCGCGCTTATCTAGTGTTTTTTACAACTTATGGTTGACGACATTTAATTAAAATTGTTGATAACATTTTCACCAGTGACGCATTAGTCCGTTCTAACTGCTAATTTGTTGATTTTTGTTCTTCAACTGCTATCGTTCGATTTGCATCTAGTGATTGTCCTATTTAGCACTGAGTTTTTGCGCAAAAATTGGCAAACAACTTAAATCAATATATAGTCAGATTTGTAATTTAAGTTGGTTTACTTGCTTTGAAAGACGCTCATTGGTCGCGGATAACAGAAGATTACCGCGCTCTCATTGATTTGGTGGGGGTAGATATATAGTTCTTTATCTGACGTCACCAAGATGGTGAAAATTGCGATATTTTAATAGCTAATAATACGAATTAAATTACAATTTAACTATAATGTATAGATTTATTTTAAATTAAGTGACTGAACGTATCAACCCTATTTTAAATATTAGGATCAATAGATCATTAAATGTAATTATTTCTTGAATTGATTAATTTGATATATTTTATACCCTATAAGATGCGTTGCCATTCACATATAAACACTCATATTAGTAATAATTGAGATAAAAACATCTTAGCACAACAACTGATAATTATTTTATAATCTAATCTATAATCTATTAATTGACAATTCAGAACTAATTTGTATTTATTAAAATATTAATAAATTCTGAGGAAAAATTGTATTTATTCCTAATCAACTCTTAAATCATATATATATATTTATTAAAATTGATATTGATTCAATTTCACTCACACATTTATATATGCAAATTAACGGTAATCTTACCTGCGAGTATAGATGCAAATGCTGCAATTAAAAATGATAATATAACGGCGGGTCCTGCCAAATTTTTCGACACTTGTCCTGCCAGCACGTACACCCCTACCCCCAGTGTACTTCCTATACTTAACGCCGTTAAATCTAAGGTTGTTAAACATTTATTTAACTGTGTTGTTGCTAATTGGGCTGAAGTAACAACTTTCTTTCGACTCAAAATACTATAATACGATTTTACTAAACTCATTTTGATATTTTTGTGTGATAAATAAATATTTAAATCTGAAAAAAAAAACAATTACTATAAATATTAAACTTAAAATTAATTTTTAATAAAGAATTTAACATTTATAACTAATTACTCGCATAATTACAACCGTTATTTTCTCACATTAGGTATTTTATATATACATATTTTATTTTATCAAAATTGCCATGTTACGACTAGAGAACAGTGTTACAAAAACGTTTCCTGTATCTGCTATTTTAAATATAATATTATTACGGTTAAAACTCGTTTATTTTAAATTAATTTTCAAATTTTAAACCTCCTAATGTAACTAATTGTGAATATAAGCTATTAATTTCGCAAAATTTAAATGTCTATACGTAATATATCATATATAAGTCAACTACAGCCTAAAGTGTAATTGAATGCACTATAAGCGTCTTACCAATTATTTAAATTAACATAAGCGTCTAATCACAATAATAAACGAACACTACACATTGAAATATTTCATAGAACTAACCAGTTATAAGCATATCTACATCAATTTGAAACAATACACCTTGAATTAGCTTATCTAAATCTTAAACTACTTGAAAATACTTTAATTTTTGTTTTATTACTTAATTCACTATTAAATATATATTTGTGTATATGTATATATATTTAATTGTTAGTAAAACCTACAAGGGATTTTTGAAAATCATTTTTAAGTATTAATTAAAACATTTTTTAAATGCATAATTAATTAATGATGTCGAAAATTCCGTAGAAGAATCTCTAAAGATAATTTTCAAGGTCTCAAGATAATATTTTTTTATTTTGTTCATTGATAAATATCTAGTAATGTCATTGCAAAAATATGTTGTGTTTTCGTGATATTGGCAAATAATTTAGAACATGTCCTAGTTTTGCACTAAGGTCACATATATTTAAACGCATTTAGTTACCTTTAAGAGGATACTCGGCCTGTGATTTATGCTTAAATAAAAATAAATTAAAAAAAACACATTAGTTTATAAAATAAATTTTTTAATCATATATAAATATTTATTATTGTGTTATTAGTTACTAATAGTGCGATTTTGAAATCTAAATATTTTTAAAGTATTTTAAATAGATTTCGAATTCTATAAAATATTAATTTTTTAATAGTATAAAGTTTTTTTTAAATGCATTTATACTTAAAACTATGTTTTTATACACATATTGTAAGTGTTTTAAAATGTTGTTATTTCATCTTATAGTTATAGACCCTTGTTTTACTTAAAGTATGTAGATTTGCATATAATTCTAGTAATTGTTGCTAATTTAAATATATTGAGTACGGATCTGCTTTAAATAATACATAGAAGTATAAATTTAAATTAAAAGAAATATTAAGACACTTATAAAATATTTAAAAATTTCTTAAATTAATTTATAGATAATTTGATAAGATTATTAATTTTTGAGATCTTCAAACATAGATTATAATAATTGGAATGCAGTACCATTAAGAATAACGTAGTAATTTTTATAAACATTGCTCATAAATATATATAAAAGTAGTAAATGTTTCATAACTCAACGATTTCATATTGAATTGGTTGTTAAAACGTTATAACTCTGCCAAAATGTTCATATTGCGCTTCTTACAACGTTATACAATTGTTAAATATAATTACAACGTGGTTCTCAAACATTGTCCAAATTTTGTTAAACCAGGTATGAACTTGAGTTAAAGGCTTTGGGGAATTCCAAATTAAAATCTAGTAATTTCTTTATAAACTTCTCTAGGCGCTTCAGCAGGCGCAACTTTACTCGAACGAATCGAACTTTTTCTCCTAGTTCTCTTCGTCGTCTCTTCCTTCTTCCTTTTCAATCTCTCTTCACTGAATCTCAAACTATAGAAGATATAAATCGCAAAACCTAAAAACCCGAATAATTAAAACTAATTCAGCTATAAATTAGAATTAAATTTACCAATGAACATCCAAACAGAAAATCGTATCCACGTTTGCGAATCCAGTTCCATCATAAGATACAAATTGATTATTACGCTCAAACAAGGTATTACAGGAACCCAAGGCACCTATAAATTATTTGTTTATACTTCTGTAGAAATTGTTTATAAAACATAATTACCTTAAAAGATAATTTCACAGATGAGACCGGCTGGCGAGCAATCATAATCATTATTATAATTAAAAAAATACTAATCATTATAAGCGCGGTTAAAGCATATGTTTCTAACTCCATTATAAGTCCAATTCCAAATATTATAATACCACAGAATCCCAAAGCTAAAATACCTGGAAAAACATTTAGATTATTATTGTAATTTAGTTGAAAACTTATTTAAACTTACTGAAAACTATAATGCCAATTTTAGTTATACTAGATGAAGCTTCTGTTGGATGTTTATTCATGTTTAAGTTAAATAACTGTCCTAAACTTCGGAAAACCGACATGGGAAATGTTGCTACTTTATCCAAATTGATTATTGGATATTCGTAATCAGTGTCTTGTTCGTATCTAAATTCAATTCAATTTTAAACATTTTGTTGCGAAAATATGCTTTAAAAACTATACCGTAATACTAAAACACAAATTGCTACAATTGTATACGCCAACAATGTTCCGATACTCATCATATCAATCAGTTGTTGTAGATTAAAAATCATAGCCATTAGTCCTAGAAACAACAAAAAGTACGTTTATAAATATGTATTTTAAAATATAGACTGGAGACACCCAAAATTAATTAATATTATCTTAAAATGTGTTTAACTAAAATAATAATAATTGCAACTTAGTCAACTATTGGAGATGTATCTTTTATGCTCTAAGGTCCTATATAATTCAATCTTACCAGCTAGTAATCCTGAAATAATAGTAGCTATAACTGGAGTTTGACTTCTAGCGTTTACTTTCGACAATATTTTAAATAAAAGTCCATCATTCGCCATTGCGTATAGAATTCTGGGTAAAGGAAACATGGCTCCTAGTAAACTTGTGCATAACGCAAATACAGCTCCTACAGTTACGATCCATTTTATAACAGGCCATCCAACTTTATCAAAAACATACGGAAACGGCGCGTCTGGATTCTGTAAATATATATATTGTCAAACACATACATTTAGAGCTTCATAACTTCTTTACAACCAACTCAAGTAGTTCTTAAATGTATTTAGTAGGGAGTAGGTTATTTATGTTACAATGAAACCAATTTTGATTACAGTCAGAACCAGTTTCAATGGAGGTTGAGCAAAAGGAAGCGGTGCAAATCCAGGAAATTGAATCCACAACTGCAGTTAGTGCAGAAACTGTAGAAGCTTCAGCTGAAATAGCGACTTCTCCAATGCCAGCAGCTGAAGTAGCGGGAGATCTTCCTGAAGGTGTTTCAGAAAGTCTTCCGGAAGTTCCTTCGGTTGCTTCTCCAAAAGGAGATGCTGCCGTTGTAGAAGATGCGATTGCGGAAAGACCTATTACTCCTCCCAAACCGAAGATTACTATTTATTTAAAAACATCTAAAGATAAACAAGCGATTGAGGTGCGCGAGGATGCTGCTATTAAAGATATTAAAGCGACAGCTGCTGAGAAATTTACAGCCGATCCAGATTATTTATGTTTGATCTTCTCTGGGAAAATGATGGAAGATGAAGATACATTAGAGACCCACAACATTGGAGAAGGTAAGAATGTATTTCTTTTTCATTAAATGCCCCCCTCCAGAAGAAGAATTATTTAATTTTTGTATGTCATTTAATTTTCGACAAATTGCTTAAATATTTATTACGCAAACCATTTTTCTATTAAAAGCATTTTTATGCCACAAAATATCCATTTAGAACTAACAAACATCACAATTTAATTGTTTTAATATATTTCAACAGGAATGACAATACATCTAATAATAAAAACTGCGCCACGTGTCCAAGAACCTGGCCCCCAACGCCCACCAGCCGATATATCTCAAACCCCATTCGGATTGGGCACTGTAGGAGGCCTAGCAGGCCTAGAATCTTTAGGTTTAGGCTCATCCAACTTCATGGAACTACAAAATCGCTTACAAACTGAATTACTCGGTAACCCTGAACTATTACGCCGCGTTTTAGATAATCCATTAGTGCAATCTCTAATGAACGACTCTGATAACATGAAACAATTGATTCAAAATAATCCTCAAATGCAAGAACTGATGCGTAGACATCCAGAGATAAGGACCATGTTGAACAATCAGGAGTTGTTAAAAAATACTGCTGAATTAGCGAGGAATCCTAGTATGTTACAGGAATTGATGAGGAATCTAGATGGTTCGAATCCTATGGAAGGGTGTACGACTAATTTTACAACGTTGCCGAATTTGTTTGCGACGTTCCAAGAACCGAAATTGTCTGGAGGTAGTGCGAAAGTTAAAGAATCGCAGAAGCGGAAGAGTTCGGACGGAGTTTTCAATAATCCTCAAATGAGTAGTTTGTTAGGACAAATGTGTGAAAATCCTCAATTGGTGCAGAATATGATGAGCGCCCCTTACACCCAAGCCATGCTCCAAGCAATGTCCGCCAATCCACAAATGGCAGCTTCAATCGTAACAGAAAACCCTCTTTATCGAAACAACCCCGCCTTACAACAATACATAACTTCAATGATGCCACAAATGTTAAATCAACTGCAGAACCCTGAAGTTATGAACATGATGGCGAATCCTCAAGCTGTAAACGCCATGTTGCAGATACAAGAAGGCCTCGACCAACTAAAAAATGTTGCGCCTGGACTTGTCTCTAACATGGGCTCATTTGCCAATCTTTCAGGAACTGCTGCGCCGAACGCTTCCACTTCAGCGCCTACCGCCCCCAAAACCACAGCCGGATCTATTCCACTCCCAGGCGATAATTTCTCGCGTTACATGGCTCAAATGGTCGCCCAAATGGCACAAAATGACCCCAATTTACCTCCGGAACAACGATACAAATTACAAATGGAACATTTAAAAAATATGGGGTTCAACAACGAAATTGATAATTTACAGACGCTAACAGCTTGTTTTGGCGATTTAAATGCGGCCGTACAGAAACTATTGGCCCAAAATTCGAAAGTTCTTTAAGAGGGCACAAGTGATTTCGAAACCACAAATAATATTTTACATGGAACATTCGTTTTTATCATTACATTAATAGTGGCCCAAATATGAGTTTCAATTTACAATATACTTCTATATTTAAACATTTATAAATGAACCCCATAAAATGAATCAGATTTAATTTCGAAGATTCACCATTTTTGTTGCACTTATATATAAAATTGTATCTGATGTGATTTGTTTGATATTTGAAATAAATATATTTTAAATATTAATACGCCTTTCGAAATAATTCAAAATAAGTGTAAAATAGTAAGTATTTTAAATGATTAATTACGAATCCATATTTCAATTAATAAATAAACAATTGCAGATATATTAAATACGGCATAGATTGCAAGTACTCACGAAGTATCTCAAGGTAAGTGGAATATCTGAACAAATAATAAAAATGCCTTAGATAAAACATTGTTCTCTATTCTAGATGTAGAATTAATATATGAAAATCCTTAATACGCATAAGTTACTCTCTATTATAAAAACATTGTTTACCTGATCATAATAAGGCCACATCATAGTCAAAACAGTAGATATTCCAAAATAGGCCAAGAAAATGATTAACAATGACAAAACAATAGCGATAGGAATATTCTTTTGCGGATTCTTGGCTTCCTCTCCTGTTGTTGCAACACAATCAAATCCTACGAAACCATAGAAACATTTAGCAGCTCCTGCCATAACTCCTGCAAACCCAAACGGAAGAAACCCTCCTTCACCAGCATGCTTAACATCTATTGGTATATCTTCTTTCTTGATTTGCCAATTTTTAACATCAGCTGTAAGAAACAATCGAAGGTAAGATTAGATTTTAAAAGTGTTTTAATTGTTTATATTTCAGTATTATAAATGGTTTTCTACTTGTATTAATTACAATTTTGAACTCTGAATAAAATTCCATATAATTTGAGCCCAAACTCAACTTTTAATCTCAGTTACCGCCTACGCTAAGGGCGTTAACTCAGAAGCTAATGGGGCTAACCTCAGAGGCTACCTTAATGATGATAAAAGTCAAGTTTGGACTCAAATTAAAAGGAATTTTATTCTGTGTTTGTTATTATTAAATAAAAGAGGCTTAAGTGTATCGTAAGCTTTAATTTTGGTTGTTTAGTGATAGTTTTTGTATTTTTGAACCATATTAAGTGTAAAAAATATCGCAAGCGACGACACTGTTTATAAAACGTTTCGTATTCATTTGAGGTGTCATGAGTACTTATAAAATTGTCTTTACGATTTGAAAAGTTTACGATTAAGTTTGGCAATCGTAACTTTCACTAATTAAATTCGACATAACTATATTTCATGTCATTTTAAAGTGTGTGTCTGTACATAAACAAATAAATTATGTTAATGGCAGCAATTTATTATTTTCTAAACAGTTTCCGATATTTGGATGCTTATACAATAAATATTCTGCGGTAATAATAATATTTTGGTGACCAGTTCATTCGTTACTAATGTTTTCATTATTCTATTTGCATTTTTAATAAATTACTGATGCTATCAAGGACATATTAGCTAATAAATTATTACGTGAAAAGTTTACCAAAAAAAAAGTGTTTCGCATATTGTTGTATGTGAAAATATTATCAATAACCTTGTTTAATTTTTTTTTAAATGTATAAATATAAATAATATTATTTAGAATTGTTTACGTAAAATGCATGGACTTACCTTTTATTGAGCCGGACACCAAAACGATAGCAACAGTTATCAGATTTAGGGCTGTAAAAATGTTATTTAGAAGGGTCGATTCCTTCACCCCAATTGATAGTAAAGCTGAAATATATACAACTATATAACAATTTGTGTTTAATTGGTGTATATAAAAAAATCTGAAGACACCCCTGACGTTTTTCCAATGTATTTTATAGTAAATAAATATTGTTATAACGTTTTATAGATTATTTTGAAACACAAATAGTGTTATTTATTTAAATGAGTGTTTAAATATAATTATTTGTCATGCTATATATTTTTATTATTCAAACACTTAATAAATAATGCCATTTTATAATATTTAGTCACGTTTTCTGGAATAAAAATACGTGATTACAAATTGGGGTGGTTAAGGACGTCACCACTAGTTAACTGTATTTCCAATAATTTTTATATGCAATACCTAACCAAGAAAAACATGTAGGGGGCGTTACAAAATAAAACTCTCATGTTGAATTTATTAACAAATAATAAATGAATAATAATTCATTAATTATATATAAAAGTTAATTTTAACGAGTTATTATTTTTATTTAAACAATTGCTAATAAATACATATATATGAGGGGGGTGGGGGGGCTTACATGTTTCTTTTTATTAGAACGTAAAATTATTTTCAAATTAAAATTATTTTCAAATTTTAAATAATAAAATAATGCACTTATAATTCCTTAGAAAAAAATGAACCCGCTGTAAGGAGGTTTGGCACTACATATCTATCAATGTCGAGCGCAATTGTCGAAATAAACGCACTTCAAAAAGAAACCAACAGATGGTCCACTCTATACAAGATATATCCATAAAATATGACGTAAATCAACTAGCAGGGCTAACATGATTTTATATAAGCAGTTTCCTTCTAAACGAGTTTAAACAAATAGTTTCAACTTGTCCCAATGTACATTCTGGTCAGTATAATATTGAATTCGGGGTGTGAGTATGTGTATTTTGTGCGTGAAATAGTGTTGGATTTTTTATAGATTATTCTGTTGATTATTTGTGGAGTTTACAGATTTTTTAAAAGTTTAAAATGCGTGCATTTGTTGACCTGGGTTTTAAGTTCGAGTTCTGTAGAAATCGTAAGTGCATTTATAAAATACATTTTTACATCTGTTCAACGCTTTAGTTATTTAGTTAAATGTAATAAATCGCCTTACCTGCTAGTAACATAATGACAACAAACGAAAAAAAATCGGGATAGGTCGATAAAAAATCGATATCGATCGGGAGCCATGATCGAAACGTGTCTTTCATAACATTTCCTGCTAATGCATCGATATAATTACTTAAACCTCTCGCCACACTAGCTGTACCTAAACAACAAATATATTTTGTGCAAAATATCAAACCAAAACCCATACAGATAATTAAACTTTAGTTTACAGCACTGAATTACCCAAATTTGATTCACATACTATACAAATTTGAGTTTCATACTCACAAAATTAAAATTTATACAATATAAAATTATAAACAATAACTAATTTATTTTATAACGCAAAAATCTCTAAAGATATTAAACTAATAATTTCAGGCCTGATTTCTGTATATATCGTTTAAATATTTGGAATATTTCAGTTTGATGGCGCGTAAATTACAACGTTTACAGTTTGATTTGTATTAACTTACCAATAACGTATTCCAAAATTAGATTCCAGCCTATAACATAGGCAACAAACTCGCCTACACTAACGTAACTGTATACATAGGCAGAGCCGGCTCTAGGTACACGGGCTGCAAATTCAGCATAGCATAACCCTATCACAAAACAACATAATATATTATACCATACACTAAAAACATCTTAAACTTTCAAAGCAATTTTCTCAGATTTTTTATTATAAAACTATATATTACATACACACTAAATTATAGTAAATTTTCTTATCTTTTTAACGGTGTATCGTAACAAATACTTCCGATAATATTATGGGTAGATAAGTCGATAAACTTACCTGCGACAGCTGAAGCTATAGCTGCTACTAGAAAGCTTAAACAAACTGCAGGGCCGGCTTCAGATCTAGCTACAGATCCGGCTAAGACATAAACGCCTAACCCAAGCGTACTTCCAACCCCTAGCGCTGTTAAATCTAGCACAGTTAACACGCGTGCCAACTTAGATTCCCCCAACTCGTCTTCAATGACTGTTTTCTTTCGAGAAAGTACCGCTAATATTTTTGACGTCATCTAGAATTAAAGGCACCGGTTTTACCAGGTTTTTGCTTATAAATAAAATGAAAGTTAATTTTGCAACCGCGCGTTTTTTTTTTTTACATGGCAAGGCAATCAAGAAAAACAAATATTTTTAATCATTTGAAACGAAATATATTATTTAATAAACTAATCTTTAAGGATAAATTAATTAGTCCAAACTAATCTGTATTGAAATTGATATTTAAATCAAAGTCACTGTTCTTAAAGCACTAATATTGTTCAACAATTATTAACTGTATAGTTACAATAAATTAGGAAATACCCATAATTATTCTTGTTGTACAGCGATACAAACATAAATTCATATTAAATCAAAATAATCCTTGAGATATATTGAACTATATTGCAACACTGCTTTTACATATATAATTGAACACATTCTTAGAATTTCTATTATTTTTTGTATATTTTAACCAATTTACTAAATTATTTTGTCTAACAAAGTATAAAGTTTAGGAATTTTTTAAATAAAAACTCCTAAAGATATTCATTTGAAATTTACAGGCTTGAATCAGCAATATTATTTTTATATATGTTGACAATTTTAGCTCGGTAACGGTTAAAACAGGGCCGTAATAAATAAAAATGTCAAAATGAACTTATAAATAAAATGCAGCGTATATCACGTTATAAATCTGTGTTTATATTTAGTAAATATTCGATTTAATTACTATTTTATTGAATAATGGTTGTTTATTAATTGATTGTTTATAACTTTTATTAGAAACAATTTTAATATTTTCTAATACTTCTCTGAATATTGTTTTATATTTAATGCAAGTGTGAGGTGGTTAAACTGTACAGCCAAAATAGACACAATTATTTACCAAACAATAATAAATCTATAAATAAACAATTGTAGTTTATTTAATTTAAATATTAAGTGAAGGTTATGTATTATGTAGTATATGGGAAGAACCTTTACTTACAGTGAGATATAGTTACACTTGTTGGAAAAATATATGTATGTATATATTATTGACATTGTAAATTCATAAGATTATGTTATTAATTATGTTGTTGATGTCTGGGCTCGCTATCTTTTTTTTATAACAGATTTTTATCTTCTATTGTTGCAATTGTTATAATCCAACAAACAAACAAATTACCAAACTTAATATTAAAATAAATATAATTTAGTCCGCCACTGCTTTAAACAGATTAAATTTGTGCCAAATTTCTAGTACGAAATTTCTTAAATTCATTTAAATAAATATATTTTGACATTCAGACAAGCTAAAATTATTTATTCAAATTTACAAAAAAAAAACCCGACTTTTATTTATTTATTGCTTACGCTATAATTGACTCATACTATGTTTTTGTTACTTATATAATGCAAAGTATTTATAATAATTCAGTATTGTTATCCTGCCAAGATGTATTATTATAATTATAATATATTTATTTAAATTCATATAATTATTAAGCGAATTTAACTTAAATTATTTTTTAAATAGCTAGATCAAATTGCTACAGCAATTATGACCAAGGTTAGTGAATATAATGATTGTTGTTGTTAGAAAAGAATTTTTACATAAAAATAAAGTCGTATGAGTCGATTATATAACAGTACGGATTGTACTTTATTGCTGTAATTGTTTAACACTAGCAATTTAATTTTGTATAAATTGTTTTTGTTTATTAAAGATAATTAATTATTGTTGAAGTTGTTGCTAGTTTCGGCAACCAAATTCACTGTAGGCCCTACGGATAGCCTAAATTACAATATTCTAGTTTATTTAGAATGCATTTTATATTATATTATTCTAATCTGCATGTGTAAGTTACATGCAAGGTTTATGTAGCAATCTGCCTTGACATATATTTACTTATATATATATTATTTATTTGTACGTGATTGTGGAGCTTATTTTGCATTTAAATAATTCTGAATTTATTTAAATTTAAGACAAATAACTATTTATTTTAGTTACTTAAAAAAATATAAAGTTTAAAAACTTACCTTAAACGAAAATATCTAGTTAGGAATTATATATGCCAGTTATCACAAATATTAATAGTTTAATTATCACAAAAAAACATTTTTAAACTACCTACATTTTAAACAATGCTATTATGCATGTTTAATAATTTTTAATTATTAGTAAATTTAGTAAAATATTAAAAAGTATGTAAACTTGTTTAAAAGTATCACAAAAAGTTTTTTTATGTATGTAAAATTGTTTAAAAGTGTCACAAAATTAATAATGAATTTTAAAATTGTTACACGCACTTTTAAAATATTTAAATCATTCACAACTTGTTAGGACCACGTTCAGTGTTAAACTGTTGGACTGCCAAATAATTTGCTAAATTTTCCAATTGTTTATTTTTTTTGTGCCGGGTGTCCGAAACAAGTTTAAGTTGAACACTGAATACCTTATTTTGATATACCTGTATTCCAATGTGGGTAATGGATTGACGGACCAGCGGTGGCTCGTGTCGACAGGGGGCACGCTATTAGTATTTACCTTTCACAAGTTAATAAAAATATCTATAGTGCACCGCACTGAACTTTCTTATACGTCGTAGGTGTATATCTTTAGAATTGATAAGAAGGATACTTAAATATATAATTTAAAAATTCATTATATATTATTAGTAATTATTTGTTACTATTTTGTTTTGTTGTTAAAATAGTAACAGGCATAGTTGATATGATTTATTAAATATAAATTTCAACATCTATGTAACTATTGCAATTTAAATAGGAAATTTAAGAATTTCGGAAGCAATTTACTTGTAATTGGTAAACTTTTTGAAAAAACTTATTTAATAAAAGTTGTGTGAAATATTAATATCTTTCATTTTATATCTGACTAATTTTTCTGTAAGTGCAGTCGTTTCGGAGATATTGCAGAAATAAACAAATATAACTAGAGTAAACTTGCACTTCCGGTTTGAATATTCTTGTCAAAAATATGAAGTTATCTTGCGAGTCATATACAAATATTAAGTTAAACGTTTCATGATTGTAGCTTAAACAGTTTTGACTGTATAGCGCTCATGTACAAACAGAAAAAGAGAGAGATATAGATTGGCGTTATTTCCAAAAAATGGTCAAATTCTTTTTAGAGAAACCCAAATAGTTGTAGTTCCATTAAAACTTTGAAATCAATTTTGTTCATGATTATTATAATTGTTACTTATTGACTATGTATAAGAGTGCAAAAACGATCTATGTTTTGAACGCCTTCGGTATTGGTAATTTATTTAACAGAAAAGTATTGCATGTATAACAGAGTTAAACAACGTTAATATAGGCAGTTTGTTTAACAGAACTGTATTGTGCATTTTAGAATGTGTAAATGAACGCAAATACTATAAAAATAATTTTAAAATATGTCTACACACAACTTAGGAGTTGATTTAATGGTGCTCTATGGTAAATAAATATATGAAACTATTGTGTTAAACATTTTTAATATAGGCAATTCGTTTAACAGAACTGTATTGTGCAGTTTATAATGTGTAAATAATCGCAAATACTATAGAAATATTTTTAAAATATGTTTATACACAACTTAGGAGTTGACTTAATGGTGCCCTGTGGTAAATAAACGAATAAATCTATTGTGAGAAAAAAATTTGAAGATTGATTTTTAAAAGATCTAAATATTGCAACACTCCCAGAAATATGTACAAAATACGTCTATACGTAACTTAGGAGTTAAAATGCTTGTGTCTCGGGTGAAAAAACATATGAATCTATCGCGAAATAAATTTGCATTAATGAATTTTAACAGATCTAAATATTGCAATAATAAATATATACTCAGAAATGTGTTACTAACGCGTCTTGATAACACCGCTTAGGGGTTGAATTAATGTTACCCTGACGCCGAAGGGTGTACAAATATACCTTAGTGTTTTAGGAACATGATTCAAAATGTAAATGACATACATAACCTATATGTCTTTTAGAATATATCTAATGTGAACTAAAGCCTATTTTTACTTTAGTTTAAATTATTTAAGGTGAACCATCAAGTTCGCTAAAACATCGTGCCTTGCAAATGAAAACTAAAAAAATACTATTCGATGTGTATTTGCATAAAAAATGCTTGGTAAAAATTTCATTTATTTTGATCTTGTATTAATGGAGAAAAAGAATAAAAACTATGAAAACCTATTTTGGGGGTTTTTATTTTTTTATCTCCAATAATACTAGTTAGAAATAAATGAAATTTTATCATGCATTTTTAATGCAAATACACATCGAATGTCATTTTTTTTTTTTAAATTAAAACTTCCGAAATAGGCAATTTTTCATAGATTTTATTTTTTTTCTCCATTAATACAAGCTCAAATTAAATGAAATTTTTACCAGGCATTTTTTATGCAAATACACATCGAATGGTATTTTTTAAATTTTCATTTGCAAGGCAAGATGATTTTCTAAACGAGCCTGATGGTTCACCTTAACAAAACTGTATTGCCATATGTGCACTTTAGGAGTGTTTACCTGAAGTTTAATGTGGTCAAAACTGATTTAGGGAAATATATGAGAAATTTGATGAAATAATATATTTTTGTATACATTTATTAATTTAATACAATGTTTAAAATTAGACTTTAGCTAAATTTAAAAGCGTATTTAAATCAAAAATACACCAAAACTATATGGGGTATTTTCGACTCAAATCCACTCTCAAATTTTAAATAATATAAGCGATGAAATAAATATTAATATAAAGTAACAAAATCACAAAAGAGTTTCAGATGAATTCAAAATATTTGTTCCTATAACTGATTTAAATGTGCAAACATAGATAATATTACTTTTTCAACGCTTTTATTCGAGCGTCCAAACTAACAACGCTCTTATTAATATTATCTAAATTAATAGCAAAACTTTCCTGGACACCTTGCAGAAGTTCTTTATTATTTTGACACCCGCAGTTATCTGAGATTGCAACGCTTCCAATTGCGCTAAAGATTTACTAAATTCGGTCGCTAAATATATAAATAAAAATCATTACAACATATTTATCAAACATCTAGAAAGGCATTACCCCTATTATGTAGGCTCTCTAAGGCCACTAGGCGCTCGATAGTGTCCGGCAACACTTGCGACATAGACTCACTTTTCTTAACCAACTCATACAGCTCAACAATCTAAAAACCAGCCATCAAAATATAACCAAACCCCCCTCTAATCCAACTTACCATCTGGTCTTTTTCTGCGTCTTCACCACTTTCAGTCTTCCTTTCAGCAATCCCGTTCATTTTTTGCTGTAACGCGGTTAGCCTGCCTTCGATATGATCCAGTTGCGCCGAATCTAACAAACTTGCTTTTGCGCTCAGTTGCTGAGCAGCATCAAATAATGTTTGGGTTTGAGTCGCTTGTGCTAACCGGGATAATTTATCTGAACTACCACCCAAAATGGACTCTAGCTTGTGGAGGCGGTGCTCCAGTTCGGATAACCGAGTGGTTTGAGCTAGCCGGGTTTGTTCGGGTTTGTATTTCAGTTGGTAGGTTATTGTGCGGTCGTCCGGGTCGGAGGAGTCTGAGGGTTTGTTTGGAGAAGGTTTTGAGGTGATTGAGTGTTGTTTAAATTGCTCAAGTTGAGTTAGAAGTTTGCTGTGGAGAAAATCGAAAATTCGATTTATTTTATAATTGTTTTAGCTTGAGAAAAAGAGCTCTAATTTAAGAGCTACTGGACAAATTTATAAAAACATTTCAAAGAATGATTGACTAATTGTGGATATATTTTAGATTTCATCCGGCGTCTTAAAACAAAATGGTGGCCACCTAACCAATAAATTCGTGTACAGATATAGCTGACAATTTCAGGGTGTATAAATTATGAATACGCATACATTTTAACTGTTTTTCCAATTTAGTCAGTTGTCTTAAAACAAAATGGCGGCAGCCTAACCTAAAAACTACTCAATAGATCTCTTTAACAATATCAACATGTATTTTAAATGAATAGAGAAATATTATAGACACATTTACAATTTGGTCCGACGTCGTAAAACAAAATGGCAACCACTTAACTTAAAAACCCGAGTACTTAAGTGCTTAAAAACTATAGGATGTATATGCAACTAGATTAATGAATAGTATCGTTTGGTCCGGCGTTTTAAAACAAAATGGCGTTCTATTTAAGGATGCGTCTCCTATATAATTGTAATAGATACAAATTAAATTGCATAATCTGGATTAGTTTACTAGATTAAACAAATATTTAAATATATTTATTAAACAAAAAAGAAGATAAATCCCTAACGATCTAAAGGATGAGTTTGGCAATTAGTAAATATAAATAAACTAACTTAATTTGATTTCCTTGAGGATCGATCAGGTTTCCGACGATTTCCGATCCAAGTGAATCTTCCAATCGCAAATCATATAATTTTTTCAAGGCTTGATCGACTTGGTCACTCGTTACTAAGCAATTTTGAGCTTCAACCTTATCACTGCTTACCAACTCAGATACTTCTTCCAATAACTCTTTCATCTCACACTGCAGCCGCTGATATTTCTGCAGTGGAGTCTCCTTTTCGCCTTCAGCGACGAGTTCCCAATCACCGGATCTGGCGTCGTATCCCGTCCGGGTCCTCTTGCTAATCCGATCGGAAAAATCCACCAATTTCCCGTCAATGGACTTATCTTTGAACTTGTTGAACGCCTCGGTAGCTGATATATGCAGATTTTCAACCGGATCCTTTTCATCTTCGAAAAAGTCGGACTTCTGATCCGCTTCCGGTAAATCTGTTGTTTCATACACATCTGGTTGATCGTAGGCCTTTAGGCACAAATGTAAACGTGATTTTAAATAATGGGTTGGGTACTTTTATTAAAAAACACAACGTATCTATTTACTTACTATGCCTGGAAGGTTTGCGTACTTGGGATCAGCCATCTCACTTATTTCTATAAATTTTTAACAAGAACAAGCAATAAATAATGCTTTAGTTTACAGTAAAACAGTATTTTATTATTAGAAATGACAGCTAGATGAAACATATGTCAAAAAACCGAAAGTACAGTTATACGACCACACTATCGAAATGTCCCTAGATGAAATTCAATAGTTTTAAATCGTTATTCGTACGAAATTTGTATTAAAATAATATATTTAGGTATACCATGTAGCAGATCTTCACATTTCGTTGCTTTATTTGCATTAAATTACTAAATAAATGTCAAATCGTTGAGCTTAAGTCAAGTGAAGTAGGTTTTTAATTATTACACTGGTGGCTAGACTGTTGCAGCTCCAGTGGCACTCAATGAGTGCCATATGCAATTCTGAAATACCAGTTTACGTAAAACTTTTTCATTTGTGTTAAATAAAAATAAAAAGCAAAGAATAAAAATTGGTTTAAAATATAAATTAATTATAAAATATATTTTAGCTCAATAATTTAATATTTTTTATTATAAATATAAAATTGTAATGTATGAGCTTATATCCTGTATTCAACTTAGGGGTCGTGAATTCGTCTAAAACTAAGTATAGACTAATGAATCAAATATTATTCAATGTGTAGACGTAGTCCAGACTAATTTATGAAAATATCTTCTAATTAAATGTCTAAAGATATTGATAAAATAATAAAATGTTTACAATTAAAACTGAGTTGCGTCCTTTTACAAGGATTATGAATTAATTGTCCTTTTTAGGGTTTGATTATTTAATATTATTTTTTATTAGAGTATATAGTAAAATTTATAAAATAAATTGTAAAATAACTAAAGTTTATGTTTATAAATTTGATATAGCTACATTCATATTTAAATTCAGTTATGTTCCCAGCCCCCTAAGGTGTGCTATCGCTCATTAAATAATATTAAAGCTATAAAAGTGTTTATTTGAGTTGAACAATTTTTATGTATACGGGACTGTTAAATGGTGCATTTATATAAGAATTGGGCACCATTTTATAAAAATGTTAATCATATAAAATATGGTTCAAAAGTGCCATAATCAGATGCGTGTATAATTTAGCCTGTCGCGCATATATATGTATTTCGAAAAATCTTTAAATTTATTTACTTGGTACATTCACAGTCCTGACCTAGGGGCACCAGTGACGTAGCACGTCCTGTTCGTGTGTCCGCTCGGTTACACTCGTCAATAATCGTTTTTACCGACGATCAGTGATCGTGGTGGGGGCCAACCTCACGGCACATCAGTGCACTATTGCTGCCCGCTATTGGTTTCCGTGTGCGGCGCCTTCAGTTTGTATCGAGGTGTTTTGGGTTGCGGAACTTGCTCTGGCGAATTTAACGCAATTTTCCAAATCTCGCGTGTTCAATTTTTTTGTTTGGTTGTTTTTATTTTTGTTTTTAGTGGATTCCTTAGTGTGTTTTATTGTTTGTGATTGTGTCACCGTGGTTTATCGTTATTTTAATAAATAAATAATATAAGTGTTTATTTGTTTTATTTATTATTGTTTGTGATACGTGATACTACTAGATATTCTGGATAATTTGGATATTTCTACTATACTAGAAAAGTAAGATATATTATTTAAAATTTTGCTTTAATGTAATGATTAATAATTTGATATTTAATTAAACTAATTGGCAAATATAAATTGGTCATTTAAATAGATTAATATAGAGCTTATATTAAAAACGAAAACTTTTTATGTTTATATATCAAATTATTATTATTTACTGAATATATTTTTCCCGCCGGCCGTCAATAATTTTCTTACGTATTTTTAAGTTAATTCCATAACTAATAATAATTTTTCTATAGTTTTATCCCATATTAAATATGTATTTAGAGCCTATAGTGTTGCATTACAGTGTACGTAGTTGCATTTATTTTTATTGTATCATGTATTTTAATTTGTGCCATTTTGAAGAAAGTTGTTTTAAAATTATAAACACACATCTATACTTAGAAATAAAAAGTAAAAATGTTTTCATTTTCTTCAAGATCATATGTGTTTTATTGAACCAAAGAGGAAAGTGATTTCAGGTTTTTGCAATTCGATTTCCTTATTTGGAAATCTACGAGATCTGAAGCAGTATCGCAATAAACAACTGTTCGACCTTGAAAACGTATTTTAACCTTCTGTTAGGTATCTTTAGCAGCCGTCAAAACAGTATTTTAAAATTGGTACAACTAGCCAAAATGATATATTTAGAAAACGGTTTGCAATAGTTAGTGTCTTTAGGAAGCGGTACCCATGTGTGCCGCAAGCCTGACATTTTTACACCGTTGGAAAATCCCTTCTCCATGTATATCCATAATTTTTTGTGTTTTAACGGATTAAAATTTTAGACTTAAAACTAAAATTTATTGTTTTTTTTTTTAAGCTTTAACGTTAGCTATACTGTTCTTTATGGCGAATTTTATTTTATTATGTTGTATAATCTGTGCTTTTTATGCCGCATAAAATCATTTTAGTACCATTTTTTTTTTCTTTATTTTCGTCTTTAAGCGTCTATTTGTACTTTTATTCATATTAGTTGGGGTAATCTGGACCAATCTCTCGGTCCAGCAGCATTAATTTTTTTTTCTTTGAGTATAATTTTATCTTTGTTGGTACAATATAATAAATTTACCAATTTGGTTTTCATGTATTTTTAACTTGGGTTTTGTAAGAAAATCCGATGCAAATTTATATTAGGCTATTTTTAAAACCACAAAATATAAAATGGCGTGTTTTGATATAATTATCCACTGTAAATTGTATGGAAAATAATTCTTTTATTTATTTTTTTTTTATCAAAACACAGTGCTGACTAGCAAATGCGATTTATTTAGTTTTCTTTTTGTTTTTTTTTTGGATTCTATATGTCCTGGCAAATGTCACAACTGTCATAAACAAATTTGATCAAAGTTCAATTTTATTTTCAACGCGCAAATATAAACAAATAGGCGTGTACAGTGTTTCGCACACCCTAATTTTGTTATCCATTTGGCTTTCTTATACGTAGTAATAGGGAAGTATTGCAATCATGTAAATAAATTTGATTTAAAAATTATTAACAGTAATACAACCTTCTCTGAATTGAGCCTTACTTTTTTTAGTATCCCCCCCCCCCCTCTTCCCGGTACGCGTGTGTGTGTGTGTGATTTTACAGCCAAAACCTTGTAAATTATAATACTGAAGTATTAAATTTAAAATACTTTTGAAAAGAATCATTCAACCGGAAGTGTATGTTTACTTTTGTCGTTTTCTCTCTTTTCTGCAATATCTCTTTAACGGCTGCATTTGCAGTAAAAATAGTTGGATATAAAATGAAAGATATTAATATTTCGCACAGCTTTTATTTGAAAAGTTTCTTCAAAAAGTGTACCAGTTACTAGGAAATGGCGATTGAAAGTCATAAATTTTTTATTTATGTAGCTTTATTTACTTATATATGATTTTTTTTTTTTATAAAATAAAACATACCAAAAATTGAACCATTTTAGATTAAAATAATTTGGGATTTGACATTTGATAATTACTAAAATAGTGCAATAAATAATAATATTTCTTTAAATTTATTAAAAATTGCAATTTTTATTCAAACAAATATTCCTACTACGTATAAGAAGCCCTATTGCGGGGCACTACATATATTTAGTTCTATAGACTTGTACATACGAGTAATAAACACAATTATTAGTAGCTCGTATATTCTATGTCCTGTTTAGAGTGATACATAGTTGGTAATGAAATATGAATATGAATGTAGATATGTGTATGATGTATGTATATTTCGAAACTTCTCTAGCCGAATTCGTAATTGGATAGCTAAACATTTATGATTAGTAAAATTACGCTGTAATTAAGCCATTCGCAATTCCAATTCAGTGTGGAAACTCCCATATAAATACGTGATTAATATTAAGAAAACATATACCTAATATATTTACAACTATAAATATATTACTTTTTAATAGAATTGAGGTTATATTTGTTTGAAAATAAAATAGTTTACATTTTAAAAACTAACTAAAAATATATTTGTCACATATTTAAAATGCCATGATGTTAGTTGTTCAAGTTGTGTAATCTTTCCGGATTTTCCGGCTTGTAAACGGTAAACTCTTCCCCTAAGTCGTTTTAACCTTATACCCAGAGTTTTCCGTGTATAACTTTTTATTTTCATACTAATTTTCTAACCCTGACAATTTTATCTAATATAAAATAATATCCCGGACTTTATACATATATTTGTTGTTGTAAAATCTATAAATTAATCATAACTTATGATTCTAAAAGTTGCAAAAACTAATTTAAAATCGAATAGATATAATTTCCAGTGTTTTCTCCGGTGGTAAACTACGAACACATTTTCCGGACGTATCAATTATAAATTTTTACCAAACCAAATAATTTATTTGAAAACTTCAAAACGAGTTTATTTATTTATACCGAAGCACACATAAAGGTTACCATAGCAGGCGCATCTAGGATTGTGGGGGGGGGGGGACTAGTGTCCCTCACCGACGAAATATGAATTAATTCCCATTTAAATATAATTATCTCTTCCTTTCTAATATGAAACACTGTTCTATATCGATGTTAAAAGAGCTTTTAGCGGTCTAATTGACCCTCGAACGAATTTTAAAATGATAAAGAATTCATTATTTGTGAGTGAGCGTATGTGATGGACGTATAAGTAATTCGATATCTGGTTTGATCCTTATCAGGTTTCCCGGTCTTGATTAAGGGCTTAGCGTTGCTGTTGACGGTGTATGAGCGTAATCCGGGACAGTGGAACATAGTAGTGAGGCTTCCCTTGACCAATGGGTACTCGAGTGTTGTACACATTTCGCAACTGACCACAAATATGTGCGGTAAAACTTTTTTCGCGCACAGTTTTCAATTTTCTGAAATCACCTTCATTTTCAGTTTCAGTATTTGTTCGTTTCTGTTGAGTGCGGTGTTTTATGTTTGGAGGATAAATTTAAAATTGAATTTCCTTCGAGAAAAATCGGGCTGTTATCAAAAAGACAAATGCATTAGGTTATGATGATTAATTCCGAATGCGAAAACAGTTGAATATTTATGACAAAATCTATCCATTCTTGTCGTACACTCGTTGCTCGTTCATTATTCATCTTTGTCTGCATATACATACGTACGTATCTTTGCGAGCTTTTTTTGGTGTGTGAGCTCTCAATATGTTTTACTTTCCTACGTGCCACGTGTACCAATCATATACATATATATATATATATTTCGACGGCTAAAAAATAAATAAAAAATCGTGCCGCGTTGCACCAATCAAAACCATACGTGAAATATATTATAATTGCTACTAATCCTCGGAAGAAACTACTAATTTGTAAACAACACGAATTTTGTTTTAAATATTTTCGAAATTAAAACGTCATTTAGTACATATATCTAAGTACTACATAGCCTAGTGTTTATTTTTATACAATGACATAATTTATTCTATATATGAAAAACCACGCAGCCGCGTTGATGCCACTTCCGGGCAAAATGGAACACACTAAATAAATATTCATTAGTAATAGTTAAAGTGTAACCTGATATTTCCGTAATGAATTATTCCAGTTAAAGATATTCAATGAATTATTTTTCACTATTGATTTGATCCACTTTACCCCCATGTCTGCTCAAAAGTAGCTAAATTATAAATAAATTAAAATATACCTATAAATATGTATTATTTTTCAAATATTTTGGCAGTGCGGAGTTTTATGGGGCACCATGATGCCAAATAAGCAGCAATGTGAAAGACGAAGATTGAGATAATATTTCTATCTTCGTTTAGCTTATAGGATAGTATATTATGGAACTGACTTAAAGATTTACAAACTTAGATTTAGAAATTAAATATTATTAATAACAATATTATTATTATATACTCAATCTAAATAACTAAGTCATTGAAATCATTTTCATTAGAAGAGTCATGTTAAGGAATTTTCCCTAAATTATAGTGGCAATAACATACATTTTTAATAATCAAATATTACTACATGAAAATGGTTGCGAACTACTGGCCAACACTACATGGTATACATATATATATATATACTACATATATATATAATATATATATATATATATATATATATATATACTGTAATAGAATTGTGGTACGATACGGGCTATAATGCACCCGTATACCAACTTTAGTTATAAGTGGAATAGTGACAACGCTGTGTAGTTTTCGCCTATAACAAAAGCATTGCCTATACCTGCTACACTGCGCAAAAAAAGTGTAACACAGTGTATAGTTGTTGTTTTTTAAATATACTGCATGTATTACCCTAAATTGAAGGATATAAGGGCTTTCGTAGTTTGATATTGTAGTTAAACGTTTCTGACTTGATTACTATTGGTAGTAGGCACCATAAGATGGATGAGTGGAGGTTTATTTAAAATAATAAACCTTACCCAGGCACAAATACAATTTTTTGAACTCAAGTGTACGCATTGCAAATAATTTTACAATAATAAAAATAGTAAAATCATTCATCATTTGCTCCAGAGGTATATATGGGGTCCCATATCACGTGACAGCTATTCATCATAATAATATATGGTGCCTTACTAACCCCTCTCCTTCTACACACACACACACACACCACACAACACACACACACACACACACACACACACACACACACACACATCGACTAACACAGAGAAATGAATTGAACTCTCAGGGATACATACTGTCACCGGTGAAACAGGACCGGTGCATATAGAATAAGAGTCCGGTGACCACATCCGGTTGACGACGCGCCAAATGAGTGCGCATGCGTGCAATACATTACTGAACTTAATTCGTTCTCTTTCTCGCTACATATGTACTCGTATGTATGTATTGTATATAAGTATTATTATGAGGCTCTGACTTCGACATTCGTTTCGTGTTCTTTTGATTCACGCCGCCTCTGATGACTTCAATCGTGATTACTACACGAAATAACACCATCAACCGTTCACAAAGTGCCTTTGTGTTACACGTGAAACTATATTTACTAATGAAAACTTTGAACTGAAAACACACCGATTATAATCGGATTTCTTCAGCGTTGATTCCCTACAAAGATTAACTTGCAAATTTACTCTCAGAATTTCTTACTTTACCTACTTCATGATTTACTAATTATTACTTCTTACTCTATTTATATACTAATCTTGTTTATTTATATAAATATATAAAAGAAGAAGCGATTATTAGTTACAGTTTCACTATTTATATATCTATCTATATATATATATATATATATATATATATATATATATATATATATATATATATATATATTATATTATATATATATCTATATATATATAGGTATTATATATATTATATATATATATATATATATAATATATATATATATATATATATATTATATTTATATATCTATCTATCTATATATATATATATATATATAATATATATATATATATATATATATATATATATATATATATATTATATATCTATCTATCTATCTATATATATATATATATATATATATATATATATATATATATATATATATATAGGTATATATATATATAATATATATATATATATATATATATATATATATATATATAGGTATATATACTATATATATATATATTATATATATATATATATATATATATATATATATATATAATATATATATATGTATATATATATATATATATATATATATATATATATATATATCTATATATATATATATATATATATATATATATATATATATATATATATATATATATATATATATATATATATTAAAATAAAACATTTTTTACAACAATTGTGAGTACGTGAATAATATTTAATTTTAATATAATTTCCGCATTGCCAACACACATAAAATTGTGTTTGCAATCTATGTAGTGATTTCTTGACATTTGCCAGTAATCCGATTAAAAATGTTTGTTGTATAAACTTAAATGTCTGTCATCATAAAAGTATCGTATTTGAAATAGAATCAGATATTGCACGCATGGTATATGATGAACAAAAGTTACTCTCTGCTACTGGTGTTTATTATCTACACACATACATACATACATATATATATATATATATATATATATATATATATATATATATATATATAACTTATAGAATATGTTTGCGTATCACAGAATAAACGAAAGCTTGTTTCACAGAGACATATAGTAGATAAAAATATTCAACGATATATTATTATTATGTGTTGTGTGATAACGTCTTTCACACAGGACTGTACTCAGCACTATGTAACTATGGTAGGGATTTAATAATTTATTTTGAAAACAATTTGAACAAAGAAAAAAAAAAATCGGAAAGTCACAAAGACGGCTTGTTCTTGTAAAATTTATATTCTCTACAGTTATTTGTTTCAGTTTCAGTTTTCATATGCATAGCACTCTTGTTGTCAGTAGACATTGCGCTAGCGGAAATGTGGGGAAAACTTGAAATTTCCCTAGATATATAAAAGTATTCACGTATATTGTTTATACTTCTGTGTATAACTCTAATATAATACTTCACTTGAATTATTAGTTAGTTTTATTCTGCATGAATAAATAGCATTTAGATTTTGACTAATTTAACAGTTCAAAACGTTTAAGGGAAGGTGTATTTTAGTAAAAATGTCTAAATCGAATTGTTTGATGAGTAGATGTTTAGTTTGAGCCTGGAATGACTTATGGAATGAATCAATCATATTAGTAGAGGGTTAATTTAGCAGTAGGCTGAATTGTGTACAGAATCTAATCTGGTTGATGGTTGAAATAAGGAAATGAGCCTGTGGGGGAGATAATAATTATTTGTAAATGTTAAATTTCAATTTTAGTTTAGTTTAGTTTAGTATAGCCGAGAGTTTATTGAACGATAGTAGTATGTATGTATGTACCTATATATATTATATATGTTATATATATATATATATATATATATATATATATATATATATATATATATATATAACATGTTTATATTATGTAAATTCGGTAGAAACAGTTGAAACTTCATATCTTAATAAACATATATAGCCTACGGACATTTTGGAAACAATTCTGAAACTACATAACAGAACGCCCAACGTTGAGCATACAATTGCTTCGTTCATTCAGTAACATCTGTCGACTCGACGCCGACGCCGACGTCACAGCGCCACCGTTTAAATAACAAAGAAAATGTATCGTGAATTTGCATTCAAACTAACTTTTCACTATAACATATACGAATGTTCACACGCACTATGTATGTATGTATGTATGTATGTACATATGCTTGTCTTATTACCTATATACATACATACATATGCAGGTATATCAAATGACTACTAATAAACATATATCGTCTTTTAATAATAATTCTTTTCACATATGTAAGCATTTTCCAAGCGGTATACATACATATCGTATATGTATTAGGTACATACATACATACCTATATACATACATATATACCATATATGATAATCATTCAGTAGGAAACAAATTTGAATTTGTGGGTGTTTCAATACATATTATATCGGGGCTTGCCGCGTGTTCACATATCATGAATTATTTAGACAGACGGTTTGTTTCTAAACACTTAGGGCGAGAGTGTAGATACCAACCAAAATGTTTTCGAACCAAATTGTATTTTCTTTAAGATACTTATTTCAAACTTAACATATTGCTGGAATGCCATAAGGCTTATTTTTATTCAATATTGATTTCGTTTATTTGTTTACAAGAAGAAAATATTACGTACAAAAGAAGAAAATAATATAATTTCATTTATATATCCAATCTCTATACCTAATAGATATTGCCAATCACTCACAACTTGAGGTAAATTTGATCAATAATATTAATTACTAATATTGAGGACAATCATGCTTCTATGTATCTATGTATAAAAATATTTATTTACCCACAATCAAACACAAATACGAAATAAATATATATATATATATATATATATATAT
>JADQWA010000106.1:87488-132079 GCA_018344505.1 Nebria ingens riversi
ATATATATATATATATATATATGGTTATATATATGGTTATACAGTAGGGAATTGAGTAAAATATGGTTATGTCTGTTGTGGTGGTCAATTTGTGTTCAATTTGAAAACATAAGTGACCAAGACGATGTCCATCCATAAGGTTGCTTATGCCCTAACGCTGTTTTTCCCTAACGCTGCTTTGCCCTGGCCGGTTCAAAATTATTGACCCTTGAACTCGAAATGTAATTTGTACGTGAGTGAAATATTATATTTTATCATCATATCCTGTTCCATCCAAACGCCGTCATAAGTGTTAGTATTATTATTATTATTATTATATTTAAACTTGTGCACTTCTGTATGTTGCTTACATATTGTTATCCAAACAGGGTCTTTAGGGTTCAATCTCCACCCCTCCCCCCTGCACCACGAAAGGTTTTTATTTATTAGTTTCCCTAACAAATAAATGTAATAACTCGTTTGTATTTTGTTAATACCTACTTTCTTGCGAATAACGAAATTAATTACAGAATTATTTTATATATTTTTATTAATTTTATTATATTATTTAGTTATGGCCTTGGGTGCTTACAATATTATTTATTGTTTTTGCACATAGGTATGATGTAATTGGACATATATGTGTATGAGAGAGAGGCAAATATTTCATTCGAAATGTATGTATGTAGTAATAATAAATACAGTTGCAAATAGTTTGTAATTTATTTCGTGTTCTTCGCATTTGTTACCCTTTTTAAATGGTGGTGTAAACAATTATTATAATGACGTCGAAAAGATATCTTTCATGTACTAATAAGAGCGTGTGGCACTCTTCTGTTTAATTTTGGGAATAATAATAATAATAATAAAATGTAGATCAATATTTGACGAAAAGTAGTAGTAAACAAATGAAAATTGTTGGATGGTTTAGTTTAAAAATAGGAATGGAAACGACGACAAGTGTGCATGTATATAAATCTCGATTGTGTTGCGGGTAATTGATGAATTTCATTTTTGAAACGAATCAGTTTCAGTATTTCAGTGCCTACTACTTCCCCTAAGCAATAATAAATCAATCACACACGTGAAACGTCCACAATCAACTGGATACCCACGCATATCTATAATATCAGATAACCAAATCTCCAAACACACACACACACACACGTTTATTGTATATGACCTATAACTGATTAATATAACCCCATTTATACATACATACACACATCTGTCTTTCTATCTCTGTGTGTTAGTCAGAGTCGTTTAGTTGGGCAATTTGCGTTTTAATTTTGTCCAGAATTCGGATATGTGGATGAGGAGGATCACTCTCTCTATCTCTCTCTCTCTCTATATATATATATATATGATGTGTAAGAGTGGAAAACTCAATTCGAACATGTACTATTATCGGATTGCAATAAACATTGTCCCTGTGGTCCGTATACTACATCCTCCCTCTATACCATCCCCCCTCCCTCCCCCACCCCGAGGCATACGATGCTTAACGGAGCTTTCGGTGTTCCTATATATGGGTGCAGAGACCCTCCTCCTGACTACGGACCTGGATAGAATCCAATCACAATGTGCTCTGACACAAAAACCACCAGGAAACTATAAATTTGTTCCTGATATTGGATAAGAGCGAACACATACACCCGCTACCCCCCCCCACCCCCCTCTTCCACCCGCTCAGTGGTTAAACACCCCCTTCCCCCCCACCCCGCTCACTATACTCTACAGTACGGTGGCTGGAATTTTTTCCAACACTAAAGTCATGAATGTCCAAGCGCTTCTATTATCCCCCTCCTCTAACCCCTAAGTTGTAGATTGTATGATACAAATTGTTTTGTTCGGTTTTTATATGCTCCCCCACCGCTAAAATAGCCCTGGTACGCCACTGACTACAAGTATAACAACAATCATTCTGTTTCAATAAAATCACAAGTTTCTCATCCCATTTACCACACCCCGATCCCCTTCCTCATAAATTCCTACGCTGTGTCGACGCTCCATCTAAAGTTATATATATGTATGTATGTCTGTCTGTCTGTCGCACCGTGAACTATTGTTGCCCCTGTAAAATACCGTGTTCGCAATGTTCCGGTACAAGTTCCGGTAACATTTGTTTCTATAATATCGGTAACACTGACTGACAGTTTCGGGTTTTTAGACAAAGAAAATAATACTGAAAATTTGATAACAGGAATATATATATATATATAATATATATATATATATATATATATATATATATATTATATATATATATGTATGTAGGTATAGAGGTAGTACCTGATGATACTTGAGCGCAAATTGTTTGTTACTTTTTAATTACAGTCGCCGTTGTTATTTCCGCCAAAAAGATATCACTTTCGCTAAAAGTTCTTTCGGATATACGACCGACCCGAAGGGAATAAATCGCGTTTTAATTTTCTGGCAAACGCGCCAAGGGAAAAATATTTTGTTCATTATACAATAGCGTAAATTTAAACACCCCCCCCCCCCCTTCACTCTCCACCCACCACCCTACACCATTCCCATCCTTATACTTGCTAAAATCCCCACGCGACTGCCACAAATTCACCGAAATTTACTTAAATTCACCCAGATTCATCTTACGGTGTTCATTTGGCCCGCTAGGGGCTTTGCTAATTAGAAATATATATATATTTACTATTTGTCTTGTACACGTGCAAAAATACCGTAAACACCCGACAAATAACGCTGCTAACTACAGATACAAATATCCATTTGGATTCGTTAATTAAATATATGTTGGAATACAAACTTTAAATAATTATTACAGAAAACTGCAAACAGATACAATATTGTCCGTTGCAGGAATTAATTACTAACCCTTTATTTATATACAATTAAATTTTTAACCAAATTGGCTGGAAATTGTGGCAACTATAGTTCGAAACATATTTAGACATTTGTAGAAAATGAAGTGCTATTTTTGAAATAACGGTTAAAATATTTATAAAACTTTAAATAATTATTACTCAAAACTGTAAACAGATAAAGCGTTGTCCTTTTCAAGGGTTGACAACTAGCATTTTGTTTATATGAAAATAAATTTTCAGCCGAATTGCCTGACAATTGTAGATGCTGCAACCCAAAACTCCAAATAGGGAAAACATTAAAAATAATCAATATTTATTTTGGCCAAAATATGTTATTAGCATAATTCAACCATGCAGATTTCAAATCTGAGATCTAAAGTACGAAATATTTCTTATTATAGACCAATAGTTGGAGAAATGTGTAAATAAATTAATTTTTATTTCAAAATTAATTAAACTATTCAAAACAAATTTAATAATACGACAATTCAGCTTTGTACTATATTTAAATTTTATTAAATAAATATTCATTACGATTCACAATTTGAACAACTAAAAGCTGTATTAATTTACAAATGCATTCCTGAAAACTGACTACATATATATTGTTGTCCATTTCAGGAATTGATAACAATTTTAATTGGAATATTAAATGATTGTATTTGACGTTTAGCAATTTGTCTAAAGTTTATTTATGTTTAAAGAAATTGATATGAAACTGGATTTAATAATATAAATATATATTTTTCTAATAAACAAAATCACAAAACTCTGCTTTTGACATTTAAATATACAAGAATAAACATGCAATGTCCCCACTCGTTTAGAACTACGCAATAAAATGACAATACCTGATTTTCACTTGTATTTCGCTTTTCAATTCTTTTTCTTTTAAATTCTCTGTCAATTTTTTTTTAAATCGTATGCTATTGACAATCTGACGTTTCATACTTTATATTCATTCTGTTTTTTTTTTTTTTTGGCAAAAAATAGATATTTTTTTTTTGCAGCGGTAAAAAAGTTATCATGTAATTTTTTATCGGTTCCGACGATTTTCTTTTGTTCGCGAAAATTTCAAAAGCCTTGCCAATCGACACAACTGTACCGAATAGATTTTTGTTATCATCGGAAAATGTAAAAGCATTTTCATTAGACTAGAAAATCGTTTTTATTTAAATATAATACATTTAATAGTATATAGACAAAATTACGTTTAACTACTTATATAAAGTATATTTGGAATATTTAGATCAATAATCCAGAGCGAAATATGGAATGTCCCCCTTCCTATCTCCCCTTGCCCCCCCTAGCCGCCTCTTGACACTCTAATATAATTTATGATGCTGGTAAATAACCCCCTGAAGATAAATGTCTAGTACGCCCATGGCATGTGATGAATATAATTAATATTAAGCACCGAGAATATTATTAAACTATTTTTAATTATTTGTTGAAATTAACACGGAATTAAAAATGTTTAGACCAAGTAGACTACTTTTCTTCCGGCGCCCCTCCCGCGCCCCTAAGTAGTTTGAAATTAGAAAAATAAATCTAGTACAGGTCCGTATCGATCCAATTTCATTGTAGCCTAACAAAACACAAGATGAATTGCCGGCGATCATAACAGTGAGAGGGCTAAAAAGAAGAAGAAAAAAAAAATTGCATGGAAAAGAAAAAATTGTATTTTCTCTCTTTTATGTGAAACACAATGTTAATTTATGAGTTCAAGTGGCGCGTTAAGACCTTACAAACACGTGTCTAGCTGTGGTTTACACGCAATAGATGGCGCTAGTTACGCTGATAAATTATACCTAGTGTATCTACGTAAAACAGCCATCGATATTTATAGAAAAAATATCGCTGGTCTCGTAATAATTAATCAGTATCTTATACAAGGGTCGAATGGTGGTGTTTGGGTCCACTTTACCCCGTATTTATAAGTAGGAAATTGATTGATTACCAACGACAAGTTGTGAGATTATTTACGATTTAATGGTTTTTGACTTGATGTCGTTTTTCTGTGTTTTAAGAAAAACTAAGTGGTTTTTCGAAAAAGTACTTATTTTAGAAATTAAAGTTGATACTTTAGTCTACAGTTTTTGTTTGAGAAGTTTTTTGAAATAACTTCCGGTTTACGTGCTATAAAGGTCTGAATGTTTTTATTTATTTCACTTTTGAACCTAACCATTTTTGACTTGAAGTTGTTTTTGTGTGTTTTAAGTAAAACGATGTGGTTTTTCGAGAAAAGTACTTATTTAAGAAATTAAAGTAGATACTTTAGCCTACAATTTTTGTTTGAGAAGTTTTTCGAAATAACTTCCGGTATACGTGCTATAAATATTTGAATATTTTTATTTATTTCACTTTTGATCCTAACCATTTTTGACTTTGAAGTTGTTTTTGTGTGTTTTAAGTAAAACGATGTGGTTTTTCGAGAAAAGTACTTATTTAAGAAATTAAAGTTCATACTTTAGCCTGCAATTTTTGTTTGAGAAGTTTTTCGAAATAACTTCCGGTTTACGTGTTATAAATGTTTTATTTCACTGTTGAACCTAACGATTTTTGATTTGAAGTAGTTTTTGTGTGTTTTAAGTAAAACGATGTGGTTTTTCGAGAAAAGTACTTATTTAAGAAATTAAAGTTGATACTTTAGCCTGCAATTTTTGTTTGAGAAGTTTTTCGAAATAACTTCCGGTTTACGTGTTATAAATGTTTTATTTCACTGTTGAACCTAACGATTTTTGATTTGAAGTCGTTTTTGTGTGTTTTAAGTAAAACGATGTGGTTTTTAGAGAAAAGTACTTATTTAAGAAATTAAAGTTGATACTTTAGCTTGCAATTTTGTTTGAGAAGTTTTTCGAAATAACTTCCGGTTTTCGTGTTATAAATGTTTTATTTCACTGTTGAACCTAACGATTTTGATTTGAAGTCGTTTTTGTGTGTTTTAAGTAAAACGATGTGGTTTTTCGAGAAAAGTACTTATTTAAGAAATTAAAGTTGATACTTTAGCCTACAATTTTTCTTTGAGAAGTTTTTCGAAATAACTTCCGGTTTACGTGTTATAAATGTTTTATTTCACTGTTGAACTAACGATTTTTGATTTGAAGTCGTTTTTGTGTGTTTTAAGAAAAACTATATGGTTTTTCGAGAAAAGTACTTATTTAAGAAATGAAAGTTGATACTTTAGCCTACAATTTTCGTTTGAAAAGTTTTTCGAAATAACTTCCGGTTTACGTGCTATAAATGCTTTATTTCAATTTTGAACCTAACGATTTTTGATTTGAAGTAATTTTTGTGTGTTTTAAGAAAAACTATATGGTTTTTCGAGAAAAGTACTTATTAAAGAAATGAAAGTTGATACTTTAGCTTACGATTTTAGTTTGAGAAATTTTTTGAAATAACTAACGTGCTATAAATGTTTGTATTTTGAATAAATGCCACTTTTGAAGTAAACGCAATAGCTTTGCCGTTTAACACCAGGATTAAGTGTGATGACAGTGTAGGTACACATTTACAATACAAATATCAGTCTCATAACTCGAGAGTGTGGCGCTGTTTGTTTTATTGTTTATATTAATTATCTACAGTGGGCCAGGACGTGTGACGTGGTTTTCACTAATAATTCCATTTATACCGTTTGTAGCAATGTTACATACACAGCTACGTTACGTGCCTAGCTGATAAGCTTGTGTTACCGACTTTGTTTGTATTTAATTGAATGTAACTACAAGTTTGTGTGGAAAGCTGATACTCGGAATATATTAGATTTATAGCTTTCAATATATGCTTCATAGATTAGATTTGAGTTTAAGGACATTACTATACAAATCGTTGAAAAAGATAAATAAAAATCATAAGTGATCTTCACAGCTCTAAATGTGATGGAATTATTATTTTTTTAATAATAGAAAAAGACACAAATACCTATAAAGGGTGGTAGTAACAGTCTTCAAGTTGTTCGGAGTAGCCTGTATTTATACTATTTGTCACACTTTTTTTTTCGTTGTGTACTAGGAATAGGCAATGCTTTTCTTATGGGCGGAAAACTGCACAGCTTTGTCACTATTCTTACTTATAACTAAAGGTGGTATGCAGGTGCATTATAGCACGTATCGTACCACAATAATATTACAGTATATATATATATATATATATATATATATATATATATATATATATATATATATATATATATATATATATGTCCTTCAAACCTAAGTCTTGTCCCTTTATAGCCACCTTAAGTCTCGCAACCAGCATTGCATAATTTTAATGCAAGTTATGCAGCACGTACAAAACCAGTAAAATTACGTAGGTGAATCCATATCATTCGCTTATTATAGTAGGGCTGGGCCACCCCTATTATAATAAGCGAATGATATGGAATCACTTACGTAATTTAACTGATTTTGTATGTGCTGCATAACTTGCATTAAAATCATGCAATGCTGGTTGCAAGACTTTAGGTGGCTATAAAGGGACAAGACTTATGTTCGAAGGTGTACATTGTGAATTGGTATATCATGTAATGTTGGTCAGTAGTTCTCAACCAATTCATGTAGTAATATTTGATTATTTAAAATGTATATTGTTGTTACTATAATTTGAAGAAAATTCCTTATCATAACTGGCATACATACACACACACACACATCCCCTCATATATACCCCCCCCCCTCCCCCTCCCCCTCCCCCTCCCCCTACATACACACACCCAATCATTTATAGATACATACATATTACATACCGTACATAGATGCAATTAACATTTAAACGGAAATATATAAAAAAAAACAATTACAAAATTTGAATATTTTTCTAGTTAGGGGTTGGAAAATAGTAAAAGAAAACCCTGTTATTATTTTAATCGCAAAAATAAAACATATATTTAGTGTGATCTTGATCGAAATTTGTTTGACGCATTGTTTGATAAGAGTCACTGATAACAAGTTACGAAATGGCCTAAGAGAATTTCGCCAAGGTGATTTAATCAGAGGTGTGCAATCTCCAGGGTTGGATCGAGGAGATTTATGTGGCGGACAGGCTATAAATTTTATTGTGAGATACTGCAAAGATATCTAAGTTTGGTTCGATGCAAAACTTTCGACCGAATTCGATTTTAAAAACCTTGAATATGAAATTGTTGTATGAGTCATCCTGGACGAGGCCTGTCGTCGTGGTGGCGGCCACCCCCTAATAATTGTGTTACGCATTGCAGTCAATTTTCATGACTGAAACTGAACATAATTCCACACACACACATATAAGTATAAATAACAGTTTGCATGTGTTGTTCAACCTGAAACACGATACGAAAGATATTACGGTTTGATTTTTCAGGAAATTAAAAGAAGATTACCATTTTCTACTTTCAGTTTTTTGAAATTGTGTGTATTATTTTCAAAGTTATTTTTTGATTGTATCCGAAATTGATTGCAAAATCTTGCGGTTGTTTCCTTCAAATTTCCTTCGAGAAAACACTGAAAAATAAGCTAGTTTTCAGTAATTTGCAATTTCCATAAGAGTGGTCCTATCTACATTTCGATTTCCCGCCAATCCCCTCGTCATTTCTAATTTCCCATCCCACTTTACCCCCATCCCACTTTACCCCTCTGCCAATTTATCTTTTACCATACGTATTCCCTTTCAATTTTAAGTTAATTGCAATCAGTATTTTGTAGCTAAAGCTGAAAATTCTATCTTCATCTATCTACTGATTTTGACGTGTTTTTAAACGCTATATAAACCCTCCCCACCCCTTAGTGTGGCCCTGCAACTCATGTCCGGGTCCGGAAATTATTTCCACGAATCACCCATTACGAAAAAGTAAAAATTTCACACGACATACGATTTTCTGAGTCCTGTATATAGATGTATGTATGTATGTATGTATGTACACTCACACGGATATGTAAAGTATAGGATTGCATGTCTATGACGTGTACAAAATACAGTGCTTCTCAAAATATTACTATTTAATACACATGTCTATATAGTCATTTTAATTTTATTCATTATATACATATATATATATATGAATAAAGTACTATTTTAGAATTTTTGTAATTTAAAAATAATCCACTTTATATGTGGTTAAACACATGTTTAATACCGCTGTTGGTAGTTGTTTGAGTGTGTATGCAACCCTTCATACATGCACTAATATTCTTGGTGCAGGTGCCGTGACGGTAATACAGAATGCACGTGTGGCTCTCTCAGTCGATACTATACCAACGGAAATAACTGTTCGTTTAATGGTTACCGTTGGTACATGCCCCCCCCCTCCCCCCACCACTCCTCTCCATCAACCCATACCTAAACTCTGTTACACGCTAAATCCCTACCACCCACCTCTTCCATTTCATTGCATTCTGCACTTTAAACGTATACGGAACGTGTGTGCTGCAAAGAAATGGATAAAGAAGCGTGGGAGAAGGATAACGATTGCTCACTTGAATAGAATTTTATTTTTATTATTTTCGTAATTTTTTCCTATATACTGTATACTTTGTGAGACATTGTTTTCTTTTTTAAACAATATTCACTATGTGATTTTTAACATTTTGTACCGTAATTCCCAACACAATAATAAATGTCACACAATGACAGTCTATATATGTATATGTATGTGTTAATAATATAAAAACTTTTTAATTACAGATGGACTATGCCTTCGTCTAAATCGCCATCATCAAAATGCGGCGACTTCAGTTCGCTCTACCACTACACTTACTCTTAACAACAGTGCTAGCCCTAGACGCGCCATCCGCTCCCGCGTTGGATTTCCGCTTTACGCGTCCGCGTTACAATGTCACAATCCCCGAAAACGCTATCGGCAAAACATACGTTACGCCTGCCCCTGGCGAAGAACGAATCGGAATCCCTCTGCCAGAGGCGCACCACCTTCAGGATGTTCGATTTAAAATCACCAGCGGCGACAGAGACAAATTCTTCAAAGCTGAAGAGCGCATTGTTGGGGACTTTTGTTTTCTGTTTATTCGCACTCGGACTGGTAACAATGCAGTGTTAAATCGTGAACGCAAAGACAAATACGAGCTTGAAGTGAGAGCAACCGCTCAGAAGCGAGAAGGCAAACATAAAATCGTTTTAGAAGCGGACGCGGTTGTCAAAGTGACCATTTTAGACACAAACGATTTGAACCCGTTATTTTTTCCTACCGAATACCAAGACGTGGTGCCTGAAGACACGCCTGTTCATAAAAGCATCGTCCAAGTGGTCGCTGAAGATGCTGACTTGGGTCGAAACGGAGAAATCTATTATAGTTTCTTAGAACCAACTGACCAATTTGCAATCCATCCTATTTCGGGAGTAATCTCTCTTACAAGACCTCTAAAGTTCAACGACGGTTCCTACCACGAGTTGATAGTCTTAGGGCAAGATCGCGGTGCGGCCTACCGTTCCGGCATCAGCCAAGCGAGCCGCGCTAAAGTCAAATTACGCGTAAAACAAGTCAACTTACACTCTCCGGAAATCCGCGTACATCGGTTGCCACACATCGTCGAAAACTCCAACGCGGACATCTACGCCATCGTCAACGTTTCGGATAAGGACACTGGGGTTCATGGTGAAATCAAAAGTTTGGACATTGTAGACGGTGATCCTGATGGTCATTTTAGAATACGTCCTACTAGTCAAAAAGGCGAGTTTAACATTGAAGTTCTGAAGCTCCTCGATAGGGAAACAACTCCGCAGGGTTACCAATTGAAGCTTCGAGCCACAGACCGTGGTACACCTCCTAGAGAAAGCTACAAGTCGGTACCTGTTCAACTAACAGACTTAAACGATAATGCACCAGTGTTTAACAAAGAGATTTATGATGTTAAAGTCTCTGAAACGGTTCCTGTAAACACTCCATTGATTCGTTTGAAAGTAACTGATAAAGATGAAGGTAAAAACGCTCAAGTTTATTTGGAGATTGTTGGGGGGAACCAAGGGGGTGAGTTCCACATAAATGCAGACACTGGCGTGTTGTATACAGCTGTTAAATTAGATTATGAATTGAAGAATTTTTATAGTTTAACCGTATCGGCGATTGACCAAGGAAACACTGGTACTCGCAAACAAAGCTCTGCTAAAGTGAAGATAAACGTTGTAGACACGAATGATAATGATCCAGTGTTTGATAGATCGAATATAACAGTTTGGATCAATGAAAATGAACCGCCTGGGACGTCGGTAACGAAAGTCACTGCCAAAGATCGCGATTCGGGAGAGAACGCTTACATTTCGTACAGTATAGTCAATTTAAAACCGGTTCCATTCGAAATCGATCCATTTTCTGGAGTCGTCAAAACCACTCAAGTCATCGACTACGAAAGTATGCGGCGCGAATACATCTTAAGACTCCGCGCTTCGGACTGGGGCCTACCATACCGGAGACAAACAGAAATGCAACTGACAATCCGGATAAAAGATGTCAATGATAACAGACCACAATTTGAGAAAATAGACTGCACCGGACATGTACCGCGATACGTCCCAACCGGAACTGAAATAATTACTTTATCCGCCATTGACTTTGACGCTGGAAACATTATAAGCTACCGAATCGTGTCCGGAAATGAAGACGGATGCTTCGCATTGGACACAACATCAGGAACTCTTAGTGTTAGTTGCGACTTGAATATATTGCGATCTACAGAACGCGTAGTAAATATAACCGCTACAGATGGAACCCATTTTGCAGATACTGTTAGTGTCCATTTTTATTTGGTGAACGCCAAGAAGATCTCTGCCACCACGGGTAGGATTTTGAATGATGAAATGGGCGCTTTTGATTGTAAAGACACTGGAGTGGCGAGGAGGTTAACGGAGGTTTTAGCAGCTGCTGAACGGAATAACGACGAGAATCATCGAGAAGAAGACTTTTTGATGATGCCTACTAGATATGGGCAAAATGTGCACGCCCCAGAGTTCCTGGATTTCCCGTTGGAGATTAAAGTGAATGAAACGGTGGCTTTGGGGACTACTTTGGTTAAAATCAAAGCTAGAGATCGGGATTTGGGGTATAATGGCAAGTTGATTTATGGTATATCTGGAGGAGATGAAGATTCAGTGTTTTGTTTAGATACAGACACTGGAGAATTGAAGATAATCGGATATTTGGATAGAGAACGGGAGAATGAATATTATTTGAACATATCCGTTTACGATTTGGGTAAACCACAAAAATCTGCATCGAAAATACTTCCAATCACTGTTTTAGATGTCAACGACAACGCGCCCAAGTTTGAGAAGTCTCTAGCCAGTTTCCGCGTAACAGAAAACGCGTTAAACGGCACTGCTATATTCCGGGCCAACGCCACCGACTTGGACTCTGGTGACAACGCGAAAATTACCTACTCTTTACAAACAGACACTCACGACTTTATGGTAGATCCAATCTCGGGCGTTCTTCTGGTTTGCAACACTCTAGATCGCGAACGTCAAGACTTGTACGAATTACGAATCCGCGCTACGGATAATGGCGGACGCGTTTCCGATTCAATATCGTTACATTCGGAGGCGTTAGTGAAGATAACTATTGATGACATCAACGACAACGCGCCTAGGTTTAGTTTGGCCGCGTACGTGGTTAAGGTTAGAGAAGATCTTCCGATTGGGACAGTGGTAGCGACCATAACTGCAAGTGATCCTGATATTGGACCTGAGGGTGAAGTTGTTTATTCCATGGAGGATGATGATAACGTTGGGGCTTTTTCCATAGATAGATTATCGGGTAAGTTTAGTAATGTAAATTTTATTTGAACATTAATTACAATTGTCGTTTTTTCTAGGCACTATACGTACTTGTAAACCGTTAGACTTTGAAGAACGTCAAATTCATTCGTTGACGATAACCGCGTCTGATTTAGGAACGCCTCCGTTGGCGTCGCGCACTCACGTGTCCGTGCACGTGGTGGATGTGAACGAAAATTTACACGCGCCTGTGTTTGGGGACTTGGTGGTGTCGGGTTCGGTGCCTGAAAACTCGCAACCGGGCACGTCCGTGCTACAAGTGACCGCTTCCGATTCGGACCCTCCCGGAGAAGATTCCCGAGTTGGATATTCCATCAAAGGCGGTGATGGCATCGGATTATTTTCAATTGATAACAAAGGTATGAATTTTATATTATTTATACTAAAATTCATGTTTATATTTGTTAGAAATCCATTTGGAACGATTTAAAACTATGGTGATCAATTCTAAGATTACTTCGACAAGTTTAAAATAGCTTTTGGTGAAATGCTATTCAAACGATTACTTAAGCGCTTTATGTATAAAAAGTAATAATTTTTCGTAGCGGAAGAAATAATTTAGCAGGAAGTGAGAAAAGTAACGATTGTAAATGATGAGTGAGTGAGTGAGTGAGAGCATATATTCATTACATTAGAAATAGTGGAAAGATTCTGAAATGCTTTGAACTCTCACGTATCCTGAAAGCCACGTTTCAGTAATGAAAAATGTTGGTCACGTTGATCACGCGAACGAATGCCTGCATTCTATATGGACGCTTCAGAGCTCTGAAACATCTGAAACTCGGATTAAATTATATTCAATTTCACACCAATAAAAATCATTTTCAATTTTTATTCAACGTGTGTGTGTGTGTGCGTGCGCATGTATGTATGTATAAATAACATCAATGATGTAATACTGTTATAGACATCTGGACATAAGACCTATTGATCTCAAGTATATCGATTGGTTTCAATTGAATCTTGACCCCTTCAGAACACCAATTCATTGCTACGTCACTGTAACACTTTATTTCGGGCTTTGATTTAATCTGGCCGCGTAATCTGTATAGTATTTTATTTACTTTCACAATTGATTAAACTAGCTACTAGTAAAGTGTGCCCTTAACCCCCTTCTAGACACACACACACACACACTAAATATAAAATACATTTTATTAGATTTTATTTCGTTTTTCTTTTCCTCAAAATGCAATGTACATATAAGTTTAGTGCGACTGAGTTGGTTTAATATATAGCCCACTTGAATATACGTATGTATGTATGTATGTAATATGTTTACGGATGAACGTGACATAAGTTAACGTTATCACACGCACTGAACCACATGTGAGTGATGCGTGAGGGCCGCGCGTTGAGATGGTTGAGGTGTACGCCCATTTCTGGTTTCCTAACCTAACCTAACTGACATGAACATTGTTGTAAGTCTATCGTTTGTTCCTTGTCGTCTACATTGGCGTATTAAAACTAGTTAAAGCGCCTTACATTCTATAATATAATGTAGTTGTATATAAATGTGTGTGTGTGTGTGTAGAGAGGAAATAATGTAACATCTGCTTTAGTGTGTGTGTGTGTGTGTGTGTGTGTGTGGTTAGAAAAGTAATGAGATGGAATAATGTGTCGTCAGTATAAAGCTATCTTCACCCTAGACGAAACAGTTCAGGTATAAAGCAGATGAATTATGTTTCGTACGAAATATGCATGTCTGATATACTCTCTGATGTAAGCTTACGCGTACATTTATTAATTAGCTTCCACTTATGTTAATTAACCTCGGCTTTTTGGTTCATTTTTGTTCACGCATCTAATGTAACGTAACGGAACGGAACGTAACTATTAGATTGGATATTGGAAGTGCAAGTTGTGTTTTTTTTTAAATTTTATTTGAGACACTCATCACTCGACGGCCGCCGCGACGCTACATGATGTGACCGTGATAAAACAAACAATGTATTCATCCGAACTTCAAAGGTGTCTACATATCGTATTATGTTGTTATACATTTTAAATCTTCCAACACAACATTGATATTCTATACAAATGCGACACAGATTATCGCAGTTTTAGGCCCGAACTGAACCATTTCGATATTAATCTGTATAATATTTCAACTCGCCTCCGTCTATGTATCTATCTTTTCGACTGTTTGTATCTATATTTCTCTGTATGTATGCATGTATATATGGTTATTTATATATGTCTGTATGCTTTTTTATATGTTTATATATAATGTATGTGCATGTATGTATGTATGTATATATATATATGTGTGTGTGTGTGTGTGTATGTATGTATGTTTATGTGTGGGGGGGGGGTGTGTCATGTATATATATTGTGTATGTATGCATGCATACATGCATGTATGTATGTATGTATGTATGCATGCATACATGTATGTATGTATGTATGTTTTTTATTCGTTTGTCTGTTTATTTCTCGATATGTTTGTTGATATGTAAGTATTGGCTACTCGGAATAGCTTGAACCGTAATATGCACAGAAGAAAGAGTGAGTAGTACTATGATAGAGTAAGATAAGAATATAAATAGTGATGGTAATAGTATTCTGCGCACATTAGGATCGCGGTTTATGCTATTCCGAGTAGCTTGCATGTATGTATGTCCGTGTGCCTATCTATAATTATGACAGTTTGCTGCATATCTATCCGTATAAGGTGTGTACATACATAGACATTATAGCTTTGAAATATACTACTATAGCAGGTTTAGGGAATGGTTGTGTAGTGTTGTGTCTCTATCCTAAATACAGACCTGGTATGAAATATCTGCTGTCGATTCTTTCAGTGTAAAGCTTATATGTATGTATGTACGTTACACTCGCGTCTAACAAAATCGACAAAAACAAAAGAAGCACCTAGTATGAGTGAAACAAACACACACACACACACACACACATTTTAAGAGTCCATCTCTCTCAATTACATTCTACACGGTCACATCACATACTGAAGTTTTTACTTTATTTTTTAATCGACTTCCACGTTAGCGTATTAAAACTTGTTCTTTGTGCTCCAGTGCTATGTGCGCGCGTCACACCCCCTGATCACCACTCAAAGCACACACTCTAATCATAGGAAGAATACTCTCTCTCTCTCTCTCTCACACACACCCTTTTGACATTACACTGTTCTAAATTAAATCCGGATTAAACAGTTGTTCAATGATCCTTAAACCACAAATTTTTACCACACAAAAGGCTTTCATTAAACGACATCTACTGCAATAGTAACAGTTGTTCCCAATCATACCGTAGCGCAACACCACACCATGCTACGCCATGCTACGCCATACTTGTGATATCCAACGATCGTAAGATGATACATAAGCATATCCCGCAGGGAGAATCGTAATGGTCTCTTCAGTGGTGCTCTGTGCAGTGGCGTACTAACACCAAATGGTGTAGTAGTAGTAGTGGGGGGATTGGGATGGGGGAGGGATCTAAAACGTGTTTTCAAGTGATGACTCACCCAGTCCTCAAATAACTTTAGCGATTTTTCTCTATAGTTTCAAGGGATGATTTGTTGAGTATCCCTCATGTCTCCTTACCCCACTTCACTCCTCGTCAAACTCTTGTGCATACCCTTGTTTGATCTAAGAGCGTCTTGGTCGAGCTCCCTTGATCGGAGCAGCGTTAAATTGCTAGAGTTATACACATACGCACATACATACATACATATAAAACAAAAGAAAAAGTAAAAGAAGAAGAATAAGAAGGGTCTTGTAGTATAAGTTGTATTTTTGCAATTTTCTCAATTTTTAGATTAGATAAGGGTTATAAAGTGTATGGTATCTATCTGCAGTTGGGTCGCACAGACATACATTTTGATTTGTTTAAAATAGCTTTCTGACCCTCTAGAGACTGACTATATTTATATTTGTTGCTTTTGCGATTTATCCAATATAAACTTGGTTTTTTTTGTCAAATTTATTCACCAATCATTTTTTTAAATCTTTATTTTCATACACATACATATATATATATATATATATATATATATATATATATATATATATATATATATATATATATATATATATATATATATATATATATATAGACAATTTTGCTATTAATTTCCCTGTTATCTCTACGCCTATGAAATGATGAAGATGAGTGGCCATTATCTAACCGGTGGGGTGGGGGGGGGGCGAGATGGAGGGGTTGGTCTTCTTATATACTATATCATCACAGTCCAAGAAGATATTAGGTATACATAGTTGGGATATTGCGTTAGACGTATTTTCTAAAATAACATTCTGTTCAACTGGACGATAGTCTAATTATTTATATAGTAAAAGCTAGACTTGAGTTAGTTAGAGTCCACTTTAACCCCCCCCCCCTCCTTTCACCCTACATAATATACGCAAATCTGACATATATATATATATATATATATATATATATATAAATATATATATATATATATATATATATATATATATATATATATATATATATATACGTATATATATATATATATATATATATATATATATATATATATATATATATATATATATACGTTATATATATATAATATATATATATATATATATATATATATATATATATATATATATATATATATATATATATATATTATATATATATATATATATATATATATATATATATATATATATACGTATATGTATATGTATATATATATATATATATATATATATATATATATATATATATATATATATATATATATATATATATATATACGTATATATATATATATATACGTATATATATATATATATATATATATATATATATATATATATATATAATATATATATATATATATATATATATATATATATTGTTTTCATGATTATAGAACACTACTTATACTTTATGCAGAATAGTTTTGTTTCAAAGTTATTTATATATCGTATTGGTATAAGTAACCTTCCCCCCCCCCCCCCTTACACCGCTCCCCTCTGCCTAAAAATGTCCTTGGAAATATCTGTGGTGGAATGAAGAATAATTTGTGAATTTAAAAAGCAGTGAATTAAAGTTCTTTTTATGATAAATTAATGATCTGTATTCTACAGTCACGCGATTATTTACGAAGTCGGGTCAAAAGTGCGCCAGCAACCAACTTTCGGTAGGTACTTTTCTTCAGCAAAACTCACAGTTAAGTTGTCATTTTGGAAAAACACCTTACCACAAGAAAAACTTTGACAAAGGGAATTTTTTTCAAAGAAAATAACTGAAAAAAGAAATAATAGGAAAGACATTGTGCAACAAAGTTTTCTTTGCATTCTCTCTCTCTCTTCTTCCTTCACTTGTTTTCCATTTCCGCGTGTCTAAACTTTAAAGTTTTTTTTGTTTAAATCTCAACTTTAAAATTAATATATTTCAAAGCTGCAATTGACGTATTATATTTTTTACAAAATATTTTATAAGAAGAAAAAAAAAACAAAATTTCCATTCTGCGTATGTATGTTTATCATGTGTGTCAACTTGTCTTTTTTTTTTTTTTTTGCATACACCCTTTGCATTATTATTATTATTATAATTATTACAGTTTTCCGATAATTTATGCAGTAAATAAATACCAATATTGCCAACATAAAATATTCAACTCGCGTTCATTTTCTGTGTATAAGTCCTAGGGATATTTGTGGTTGTGTCTGATCAATATTAAATTGAAATTTCAATTGATTCATAATTAATTTTCGGATTACAATATTTCGTATCGGTGCGAAAAATCGACGAGCCCCCCCTCCCCACCTCACCCCCTCCCCACACAATTCCTCTATCAATTTCCTGTCGTTTCGCAATAATTCCTTTTGAAATTGACATCAACTAAGACTCAAATCTATAGATATTGTTAAATACATATTTTCAATTTCACTGTAGCAAATAATTATTAATCACTGAAAACTTCCTGAAACTTTGATACTCTGCACAATTCATTAAATATACATTTAACAATATGAACGTTAAGATTTCTATTCAACTTTTGCCCTGAAGCGTCATTTTTATTATATAGCTAGTACCTATTATATAATATAAATTATCATTGTTACCAATTGCTAAAGTTCTCATCGCTAGTCTTTCAGCATCAGGAAATTATAACAATCTTTCAGTTTCATACATCTTTTTGCTCTTAACGCTGACAACGTATGGAACTTTTCATATTAATTATGAAATTTAAATATATATTTATATATAATTAAAAATATCAAAACAATGACACATATTTAAAAAAAAAAAAATATATATATATATATATATATATATATATATATATATTTTATTGATAACGTTTACCAAATAATTTAATATGGTAACACCCCCCCCCCCCCCCCACTCCTCTTTTGGCTAATAAAATATGTATTATTGAAGTTTATCGCGATACTAAAATAGGCATAAAACAAATTCGTATTCTGTGACACAAGCGCATACATACATACATACATACATACATATATGTGTACCTTCACTATAGGATGATATATATATATATTTTATATTGGCGTATGTGCGGGGGTGATATCACACCCCTGTATGCACTTCCCTACTTCTACGTTCAACTAATGTATGTGGATGCCTTTTTTTATTGTGCATTTCCTCAGAATATGTGTAAAAAACGTATAAAAACGAAGTGGCCCGCCGAAATTTCAACAGCATATTTTTTTTTCTTTTTTGAGGCTATATATTTTTCGTATTTTTATTTTCGGGATTTTACTGCGGTCAATTGAGTGTCGAATGCGACTATTTATCAGCTGACGTGTACTGCGTTTTGATTTTAGACGTGCACTAAGGGTCAACTGGACTTTTATACTCTAAACATTGATTATTTGCGGGGTTAACTAATTATTTATTTAATATTTTATCAAAACCTAACGTGAACTAAACTCAATTTATTAAATTATTTTGATTAGTACATAAGGGTAAAGTGGACATGTATGAAAAAGTGTATTTTTTTAATTATTTATTTATATGGACTGATATTTTAATTTATTTAGGTGATATTTATGAAATTCGTTAGGGTAAAGTGGACCAATTCATAGAAAAGTATACCTATAAACTGGTATTATAATTTGTTTTTATAATTTATTAAGTTAATATGGGTAAAGTGGACCAATCTAAATGACTATTTTTTTAATTTTATGTATAAATCAGTATTTTAATTTAATTGTTATTTATGAAATTAATAGGGGTAAAGTGGACTGATTCCAGGAAAACTATTTTTTAACCTTGTATATAGATTGATATTTTAATTTGTTAATAATTTACGAGATTTGTAGGGGTAACGTGGGTCAATGCTGGGAAAAGTATTTATTTTAACCTTTTATATAGACTGGTATTTTTATTTATGAATTTAGTACGGGTATGGTGGACCATTTTCTACTAGTGATAAATAATTTAAACTTGTATAGAATGTTTTTAAATATAAGTTTGAAAAAAAACTAATAGTTACACAATTTATGGAATAGTTCCACAATTCCTGAAACTGAAAGAGTACTGCCGCATGAATGAACTAGTAAGGAGGTAATTTTCAGCTGCGGATATCCGTTTAAAATGGAAATTCTCGACGTAATTCATAGATGGCGTGCATGTAGCACTGCAGAGTAATTTTGGTCTCCTTATAATTTTATACCTTCTTCATAACATATACACACCTCTCCACCTCACCCCGCGCCATTGTATATTCGGAGTCTTTATCAGGGACGTACTCGCACATTATTAGCAAAGCCATTATTTATATATTTGGAACAATGAAAAGTATTTTGTTGTCATTTGACGACGACAATAAAGTGAAAAGCGCTTCTTTTTTTAATGTTTGGAACAAAGAAAATTTAATTTTCGAATGAATAAAAATGCTTTTTTTTTATTAATTGCGGCAACAATTATCAGCAATTTGTGCGTTTTTTTTTTTTTGTGTCGAATCCCAACGCAGAGCTCATCGAACCAGTAACCAAAGGATAATTAAAAATTAATCTCAGGCTTTTTATTCTGTGTCGCACCACCACTAACAATGGAACTTATTTCGTACGAAAAGAAATGCTAAATGCTACCAACTGTTGCGGAATAATAGTCCCTACACAAAGAATAATTTGTCGTATATACGCGATGCCGCTTATACTTTAATTCAACTTTAAACCAGATAATATCAACTCTTCTTAAATCATAATAATAAATTCTTATACAATTGAAATAATATAGTGGATAGGTATATCAATTGTTTGTCTAAATAAAAATAAAACGTTCCGTGACCATTGCCAACATAACAAACCACAAAACTCGCCGCCAACCTCACCAAATAAAAAAAAAACGATCGCATTCCACTATATTTCATTCGTCGATGTTCAACCAGAAGTTTCCAAACAAATAAACGAAAATTACGATTAGGAAAACATTGGAAATTTCACACAACAATTTTACTAATTGTCTATATAATTGCTATTAACGGTATAACATTTTTCCGCCAATAAGTAATTAAAATAAAACATTTACAGTGTCTTGCACTGGGCTTTCTTATACGTAATTGATATAAATACTTACAAATTTGGAACACACCGACACACACACACACCGACACACACACACACATACATACACCGACACACACATACACACACACACACATACACACACACACAGAGACGTTATTTTGAAAATGGTTAGAATTTTGATTCAGAGAAGGTATTTCCGGTTCATGATTACTATACTTTTTTATACATTCGCATAAGAAAGTAAAAATGATGAATCTTTGATATTTGAACGGAAATTAATTTTCGCAATGTGTTATAAGATATTTTGTACAACGTCAAAGTTGATAATTTTAATACACTCTTTAGAAAATATGTTTAAACCGCTTCCATCGCTTCTTCTTCTTGTTATAATTTCATTTGACTTTGATCAAGTTTGGCATAAAGACGTTCAAAGACGCCTCATTATGTACTTAGGTATATAAAAAATAAAAGTTTTCAGTTTTCAGTTTTTTTTTTTTTTAATATAAAACCGTTTATTACTGTATTAATTTATTTTAAAGTTGAAACAGATTTTTATTAAAATAATAATATCTAACTGTTATTAATATTTTCTTTTAATATGTTGAAACAATCCAAAAACCTTAAAAATGTTATTCCAAAAATAATAAAAATAAACTTTAATATGATTTTTAAAAAGTAATTTGATATAAAGAAAGTTGTAAGTTGTAGGAATTGACAAGCAACTGTTTGTTTATGTGAAAATAAATTTCCAGCGGAATTGTTCGAGTGTGGCACACCCCAGATATGTATTTTTTTTTTTTTTGTTATAAGTTTTTGTGCTGTGTTTTTTTTTCTTCTTCGTTTCGTTGTTTTTCCGTGGAAAGTCGTGCATGTAAGAAAAGTCAAGATATTTTCTGTTTGCGTTCGCATTTTCATCTTCGTACGTATTTCCCTTACGATGCTCAGTTGTTGGTCTATGAGACCGCAGATATAATTTATTGTACTAAACTAAACTCTCAGAATACTAACATGGCCGATGTTTTTATTTATATTATATTATTCGTAGTAGCTACACTTGATACCAAATAATGTTTCAATTACTACAATTTATAACACAACATTTTAAAATGACTGAATTGTATGTTTTTATTTCAATTTTACACACACGAAACACATTTTTATTTCATACAAAATATTTTCAATTCCTTCTTTGTTGGTTTTTATAAATTTTTTCTTTTTCATTTTCCGTTCATGTTTGCGTAATATGACATTTCCCCTCTGCCCCCTCGCCCACCCCTAGTTTCAGCACTGTGGCTTTTACGTTGTATACACTTTTTTTCAGGAGTATTATGAAGTGGCGTAGGGAATTCTTTAATACTGACAGGCTGAAATTATATTTTCTAATTTGTCCAAAAAACTAAAAAAAACTTGAGAAGACATTTTATTCTTTTTTTATTATTAGACGAAACATTTAAAAAAAAAAATAGCACATTTATATACGATTATATCAACTATAAAGTTGTGCAATTTGACTATATGTATCATTTAGAATTGCATTGCAAGTTGTATGTACAGTAGGTTGGGATGATTCTACAAATAAAAAGGAATAGAAAAGCTCGGGGGTAATTTGAATAAGAGATTTACTAGTGTAGAACTATATATTTTCACGTCCACATCAGAATAGGAACTGGTTATTCTTGAGTCAAAGAAAATTCCCCACGGATTTCCCGTGTAAATTCTACACGTTTCCGTTTGAATTTTCAATTTTCTTTTCAAGAAGAAGATGATGTAAGTTAATTAGTCCCCGCCACCACCGTCAACGCCTGCTTCTTGATATTAAAATGTTTGTTTTATCTAAATTGACTGTTTTGTTTGGTGGCCAAAATATATAAAGCTACTTATAAGTATACGTATAAGTATATATGGCACGCAAACATCTATAAATATAGTAGTAGAAGCTGAGCAGTGCTACCAACTGTCCACGGCGGCAACCCTAACATATCACTGCGACCGCGCGTATGTGGCTGTGGCCGCCTGTAGACATGATCCAGTGCGGTGCGTGGACGTTGGGGCCCATAAAGCAAAGCAAAGCGCTGAAATGTACGGCCTATCATTTGTCGCGGATGTTGCGTCTTTCTTCTTTTCTCTGGAGCCTGGCTCGGGCTATACAACTATTTTTATATAAATCAGACGCAATAAGAATGGGCGAATGTGTCTGCACGAGTAGGCGGGGGTTACTGAATGCTTGGTGAGGAAAGATGGAAGTTTTAATCAGATTTCCGTCAAGTTAAAACCATTAAAAGCTCTGGCAAACGCCCGAACAAATATGTTCCACGTCGCTGCCGTGTTGTTGGTAGTAGCATTCGCCGCCACCACCGTGGTTGGCGCTAGTACTTGCTGCTACTGCTACTGCCACTGCTGCCTTGGGGGAAACCAAGACACATACCCTACTACATACATATATATATATATATATATATAGGACTGATTTTCATACTGTCGTCAATCTGTCTCTGTTCACTTTACGTTCATTTAGAGTACATCTCACTCACTCTTCACTCTAGTTTATGTACGCTTTAAAGCAGACCTATACTGTGTTTGATTTAATAATGGAAGAAACGATAGATTTGTTCTTTTAATATTAAAAACGATTCGTACACAAATTTATACTAATACACGCTTCCCCTGTGGCTTTCAACATTTTACAATGCTATTCACACACACACACACACATCGCATACATAAGTTAGGCACTCTGATTTATATAGGTACTCGTATATAAAATAAATTACTTTACCATTAGTAATTGTTATTTTTTTCATATATCTATTTATATATTTATTTTTAATTAGAATAAATATGAAATTTGATCTTGTAAACATGACAACAATGTAATATAATGCCTAAATGGAGTTTGTATATTTAACTAATATAAACGACGTTCGTATACACAGAACATATGCAGTAAATTAATTTTAATAATTTCCACCAATATTTACGCAAGATAATGATGTTTTACGTTAAAGAAAATGGCTTGTTGAATTATTTAATCTGATTTATTATTTGCTGAGACGAACTTTTTGATATTCATGTATATTAACTAAATAAATTATTAACGTTTGTTAATTATAACTTGACTGGGGAACATCATATAAAAATAATAGTATAACATTTATTATTTCGAAACGACGGGTAGTGTAGGGTAGGGGTTGGTGGGGGTGGTGAACTGGACCACACCCAAAATGCACAAGTGTTATTTGGTAGATAAATCAAAATGATAACATCTAGTAAAATACAACTAAATATGTTGTTGGTACAAACATATATATATATATATATATAAAAAAAATGCTGCGAAAAATAAAATAAAAAAAAACTGCCGGAAATTTCGTCGCTGTTTGCTTGGCGCTCAGTTTGCTTCTGATTCTGCTGCATCTTGCTTCGCCGAAACCGGATGTGGCATATATCAAAGGAAACGGACCGATTATTTCCGCTGTGACTCTTGTGTCTATGCACTCTGTGTGTGTGTGTGTTTATAATATATAGGATGTGGCAATACACCTGATAATTAAAACTTAACATTGAATGTCACTGTGATCAGTTTTAAATGTGAGTAAAATGTGTGTATTAACTTGGTTGGAAATAAAGTCGTCATTCTGCATGTTGAAACAGCGTTTAAAGGGGAACGTCGCATCAGATTGGATCAGCAACTGGTCTGTGTCTGTCGGAAGGGAAACTAATCAAGAACGTCTTATAATAGTAAAACTTAAGATATTTTGTCCACAATGACTGTTGAAAGTTGCATCGTCATCGTCGTCGTTTGCATGTGTATATGTACATACATACATACATATATACTTATGTAAAAGGCAAGATGGCTTTTGAAAGTAATGATAAAAAACGGAATAGGGCTGCGGTGGAGGGGGTAGGCAGTGGAGTAAAAAAGACTATGTCTTAAATCACATAGAATTTCACGGGAACGTCCGCACGAAGAAAAATCGTAAGGCACTAGCACAGAGGAAGGATAGAACGATGAATCAGACAAATGGGAAATGTGTCCAATATTTACTGGATAACTCAACATTTAAAACAATCTTCACACACATATTTGCCAGAATACTTTAGATATTTAAATAAATATACCGACTATTCAAATTGTTACTCTCTATAGCAATTATATACCTAATTGTTATTCTACAGATATTGAAATACTTTCTAGGTACAGATATTTTAACAGTTATTACACACGTTTAATTACTTATGCTCCAGATATTTTAATGCTTATTCTCCATCAAATATTTTTATAGTTACTTCAAATATTAGAAATATTTTAATAATTACTACAGTTATTTGAATAGGCCCTACAGATATTTTAATTGCTACTTCAGATATTGAAATTATTTACTCAAAATATCCTAATAGGTTATTACAGATACTCTAACTAATATTCCAAATGTTTTAATAGCTACTAAAGATATTTTGTTAGTTATTCTTCAGATTATTTAATAGTTACTACACATATTTTATTTACAAATATTTTAATAGTTATTGCACATATATTAAAAGTTATTTTCCAAATATTTTAATAGTTAATTTCCAAATATTATAATGGTTATTTTCCAAATATTTTAATAGTTATTTTCCAAATATTTTAATGGTTATTTTTCAAATATTTTAATAGTTATTTCCCAAATATTTTAATGGTTATTTTCCAAATATTTTAAGTTATTTCCCAAATATTTTAATGGTTATTTTCCAAATATTTTAAATTATTTTCCAAATATGTTAAAGGTTATTTTCCAAATATTTTAATGGTTATTTTCCAAATATTTCAAGTTTTTTTTCAAATATTTTAATAGTTATTTTCCAAATATTTTAATGGTTATTTTTCAAATATTTTAATAGTTATTTCCCAAATATTTTAATGGTTATTTTCCAAATATTTTAAGTTATTTCCCAAATATTTTAATGGTTATTTTCCAAATATTTTAAATTATTTTCCAAATATTTTAAAGGTTATTTTCCAAATATTTTAATGGTTATTTTCCAAATATTTCAAGTTTTTTTTCAAATATTTTAATAGTTATTTTCCAAATATTTTAATGGTTATTTTTCAAATATTTTAATAGTTATTTCCCAAATATTTTAATGGTTATTTTCCAAATATTTTAAGTTATTTCCCAAATATTTTAATGGTTATTTTCCAAATATTTTAAATTATTTTCCAAATATTTTAAAGGTTATTTTCCAAATATTTTAATGGTTATTTTCCAAATATTTCAAGTTTTTTTTCAAATATTTTAATAGTTTTTTTCCAAATATTTTAATGGTTATTTTTCAAATATTTTAATAGTTATTTCCCAAATATTTTAATGGTTATTTTCCAAATATTTTAAGTTATTTCCCAAATATTTTAATGGTTATTTTACAAATATTTTAATGGTTATTTTCCAAATATTTTACAAGTTATTTTCCAAACATTTTAAGTTATTTTCCAAATATTTTAATGGTTATTTTCCAAATATTTTAATGGTTATTTTCCAAATATTTTAATGCTTAATTTTCCAAATATTTTAATAGTTATTTTCCAAATATTTTAATGGTTATTTTTCAAATATTTTAATAGTTATTTTCCAAATATTTTAATGGTTATTTTCCAAATATTTTAATAGTAATTTTCTAGATATATTTTCTAGGTACTTCAGATATTGAAATTAGTTATTCGAAATATTTTAATAGTGACTACAAATATTTTAATAGTTATTCCAAATATTCGATTAGCTACTGAAGATATTTTAATGTTTACTCTCCAGATATTTTATTAGTTTTACGAAATGTTTTAATAGGTATTCCAAAGTTTTGAACAAATATTACAATTGTTTTAAAATAGTAAGTCCAGATATTTAAATAGTTATCCACCGCATATGTGAATGTTCAGCTTTATAACTGTATAGAAAATAGATTTCAAAGCACAAAATTGAACTGCAACTAGTTATTTAGTTTGAAGAATAGAACACGCTCCAAAAATTCGCCTAAGCTATAGCCAATCTCTTCTTTACTATTATAACTAGCTTAATATATATATATATATATATATATATATATATATATATATATATATGTATATGTATATATATATATATATATATATATATATATATATATATATATATATATATATATATATCTTATTGAAAGCGTGGCTTAGAAAGCTCTCAAGGATTATAAGCTAGACTATATACATATATAGGTATAAAAAACCTTACAAGAAAATTGAGGATACTTTTCTTTACAAGAAAACCAGTGGCGTAACTAGATCTGGAGTATAGCTTGTAACTCAATATTTTTTTATAAAAATATTTCTAGTTCCGGAATACTCCACTAGGACGAAGAAGACTTAACAATTATTAATACATTCGCTTTGTGCTAGCAGAGTTAATTGAAAGGACGAAAATACATCTGGCGAACACTCGCGAACGGACAATAGACCCGCTTCGACTTTGTTCGGATGTCGACTCTACTGGAGAGTACTAACCCGATTAGTTCTTTGTCTTTCGCACAGATGGAGTTGTGAAATTAAGATTCGATTCATATACTGCGTGTGTGTGTGTGTGTGTGTGTGTGCGTGTGGCTTGTTATCTTGGTGTCTTTCCTATTCAATGAACCCACTACCCAGAATGCAATTGTTGTTATTTTCAATTTGATATTCGCGTCGATAGTCACACTTTAATTACAAATTGGAAGCATTTAATTTTTAAGTCACACAACTAACTGCGTTTCCAATTAGGTTTTGTCACAGTTTCACGTCAAAGAATACTTTTGTCAATTACTTGAAACTTTTAAAAGATTGTTTTTTGTTTGTTAAAAATTGTTAAATTGCGACAGTAACACGAACGACGTTATCTAAATTGACACCAGGGACACAACTCTCAAAACGATCTTTAGCGACAATTGCTTAAAAAAAAAAAAAAAAAAATATATATATATATATATATATATATATATATATATACACGAGTATATATATATTATTTTCTATCAATTTATTATTTATAAAAATGAATATATTGAGGTACAAAATTTATTTGTGAACTTTATCTATTAAGTCCCCAACAAGAATAATATTTTTCAAATGTAATGTACATTTTTTATTAACTTTCTGTTGATGTGTGTGAACGCTTGTAATTAAATCAAGTCAATTAAAATTAAAAAATGTTTTGAAATAATTACTGCCAATGAAACGTATGGGTAAATTAATTTTAAAATTGAGTGTATTAATAATCGTTTACCTTAAAAGATAAACCAAATTATTTCGCTGTCAAAAACAGTGCTGCCAACATACTGTGAACCGAATATTTAAATCAATTTATTAATTAAATTATGAAACAATTATATAGCGTCGTGTTTTATTTGTAAGTAAATATTTTCTTTTGTTTCACTCGGAAGGAAAAAAAATGGAAAGCATAAGAAAGAAAAAAATTGTAAACTTCGGAGTAAAAACTTTTTAGGGATTAAACTTTAAGTTCGCGAACTTGATTAAAAGATAATCGTCAACGGCCTTAATTAGATTCCATTTTTATACGAAAATCTTTATTAAAATTCCAACAAATAAACATAAAAAATAATAATAGGAAGTATATCTAAATATATATATATCCCATTTGTGTGAATGCAGTTCGTTTAGATTGGCAGCTCTGTAGTAGGTAGGTATATCACCCCGTAATGACTCCCTTGAGGGACACCTGAATCTTTTTCGTGTGACTTATTTCGAGGTTCTAATTAGTTCAGTTGGTAAACTTCTCAAGCTGTAACTTAAGAGGGAACTTTAACCATCAATGAAAATGCATACTGAAAGCTATTTATTTATTTTCTTCATTTACTTCCCAGGATGTGTGTTCATTTCTTCTAAAGTGGCTATATTTTACTATTATTTATACATACAACTTAGGGGGCAACTACCCTAAATACTTTAACCTACGCAGGGGTTGAACATCAGATGGCCATTATGACGTTGCAAGAAGTAATAATGCTGCAAACTAGACGTCCAGTGGCGTACTTTAGAATCATTTTTAGAAAAATATGTATATGTGTAGATACATTTTGTGGTTAAAATTACACTAAAAATAGATATATCGTCATAATTTAATTCAAAAACGTCACAATTAAATTCAAATTCAAACCAAAAATGCCTTTTATGTTTTATCTTTTCTATAACTTCTATTTATATATTTTTAAAAGCGTCTAAATAATTTATTTCTTAATATACATTAGCAAATATACTGGGAACATAGAATTATGTAGAAGTAAGTGACACATTTGCTCCAATTAAATACAAAATTAAATCTTATATTTTCATCCTTACAAGTTTACTTATAAAATATCTTATATATATATATATATATATATATATATATATATATATATATATATATATATATATATATATATATAAAATATCTTATATATATATATATATATATATATATATATATATATATATGTTGCTTAACTTCATATATTTTTAAAAATGTTCAACGCAATTATTTCTTAGTATAAACTAGTACGCTATTAGCAAAACAGAATGGACATAGAATTATTTACTTTTGATGCTTTTGTCCCAATTAAATTCAAAATAAAAATAAATAAAGCGATAAAAAAGAAGTAATATTTTAGTTTTGTTTATTCAATTTATATATATATATATATATATATATATATATATATATATATATAAATATATATATATATATATATATATAAATATATATATATAAATATATATATAAATATATATATATAAATATATATATATATATATATATATATATATATATATATATATATATATATATATATATATATATATATGTATATATATATATATATATATATATATATATGTTTAAAAAGTCTAAAAATCGTATTGTTTTGTTGTTAAATTGAACATATCGTTTGCAAACCAACTGAACATAGGATAATGTAGCATTTACCCCGTTTGGTACGGTTAGAAAAAGCGCAGTGGCTCCACCAGTGTAGTGTGCTTGGTAGGAGGCAGTTAACAGTGATTGCATCGCCAAGGCTGGTGCCATACTCGTTCGTTATTAAGACCGATATAGCTTAATGTGATCCAGTGTTCCAGAGTCTGGAATAACACGAGAACCCCCGCCGTGCAATGGAAAAGCAAAACAAAAACTGTATCACTAGTATGTATGTATGTATGTATAGCAATTACCGCGTAATAGCTTTAACAATCTTACTACATCAACAACAACAAAAATTATATTTTTTGAATTAGTTAAACATTTAGATTTAAAAGCATCAGTAATTCAAGTCGATTGCAACTGTTTGGTAAACAACAATCTCTTAGCCATGTGTGTGCCTAGTTGAGTGTTTAAACACATCGTTAACATGATATGTATTAGGATGGCGCCACTTTGCTACGTCTAGTACCGGTTTTCAACACAGTTCTACCGGTGTTTCGCTATGATGGCGCTATGATCAGTGACATGCGCCTCTAGGCACAATGACAAATGATATTATCATATGATATTACTATCTGGGATCAAGTGACAGTGACTGTTTGTCACTTGTCACATTAAACAAAGAGAAAATGACATTGTGAATATTTTATAAACGAATTTATGTCAAGTGCGACATGGCTCCCCAACTATATTCGCATATACTAACTAAAATTGCATTTCTACGCTAAAAATGAAATTAAAACTTTAAACACACTCTTTCTACCAAGAATACAGCTCTAACACACCTACCGCCTACCTATATTTAAATTATAACGAACGAAATAATAAATAAAAGCCGTATTGATTCTATGCTTTTATATATTTATATACCCTGTGCAAAATATATACCCTACCCATCGTCCCCCTGCCCCTTCTCCCCTCAAATCTTTAAACACGTGACATAGATGGGGTGAGATGGTATACTAGCTATCAAAATGGAAATTTACAGTTCGCAGAGGGGTTTCAGGCGAGGTGTAAATGTGTTATTGACATCTAAATTGACAGGAAAATTGGTCCTGGCTTCGGTTCCCGACACATCAAATCGTTAACGTTACATTTTTTATCATTTCTACTGCTGAGTGGCCTGTCACTATTCCTAAATTACTACATTCATGACTGAGAAATATTATTTTGTTCAATTATTTATGTATGTATGAACTTAATATGCATGTATCAAAAGATATACCTATCTATCTATCTAATACAGCGTTTCAGGGATTTATAACTTATACTTTTTTTTTGTATAGTACCTACCTGAAAAACTTTTTTTTTAAAAGTAGTTTCACTGAAAATTATATACCAACTAGTGCCTGAAATATTAATAAGACTACTTGTTATGAAATTTAAATCACCTATTTGTTTGGTTATTACTGAAAACTGAATACAGATAAAAAACTACTCGCTTCAGGAATTAATAAGTAATACTTTGTGTATCTGAAAATACATTTTCAGCTAGTTTCACCAACACATATGACTACTAGCGCCTGAAACAATAATAGTACTTGTTATAAAATTATAATCACTTATTTATTAGACTTTTTCCTGAAAACTGAATAAAGATAAAAAAAAACTGCTCGTTTCAGGAATTAATAAATAATACTTTGTGTATCTGAAAATAAATTTTCAGCTAGATTTAGCAACACATATAACTACTAACGCCTGAAACAATATTAGTACTTGTTATAAAATTATAATCACTTATTTATTACACTATTTCCTGAAACCTGAATACAGATAAAAAAACTACTCGTTTCAGGAATTAATAAATAATACTTTGTGTATCTGAAAATAAATTTTCTGCTAGTTTCACTGAAACATATAGCTACTGGTGTCTGAAATGTGAAAGAGTATTTGTTATAAAATTAAACCTACTATTTTTTTAGACTACCTATACTGTAAACTGAGTACAGACAAAATAATTGTACATTTCAGAAATTAATAACTGATGCTTTGTTTATATGAAAATAAAATTTCAGCTAGATTGTTTGATAATTATAGCCAATAAAGCCCTAGGAGTAAAAATTAATTTGTTTATAGGCTAAATTAAAAAATATATATATATATATATATATTATATATATATATATGTGTTGCGATTAAAAAAAAATTATTGAAAAATGGGTGCTGATAAAAATAATTTATTGTTTCAGGAATTATTAACTGATGCTTTGTTTATATGAAATACAAATTTCAGATTGTGTGCATATTTTAGTTACTAGCGCCCTAAAAGTTAAAACAGGTATTAAATAAATAAATTTATATCCAAAATAAAATTTATTGAAGATTTAAAAAATGATTACTGAAAACTGAATAAAGATAAAAAGTAGTCCGTTGCAGGAATTATTAATTGATACTTTGCTTATATGAAAATAAATGCTAAGTACGATTATTTAATAGTTGTAGCTACTAAAGCGGCAACGAAAATAAAAATAAAACAGCAATGTAATTGTTGTGTAAATGTGTTGCACGTTGCGCGTTTCCAGCGTGCTTTTAGCAGCTACAATATTAATTAGGAGTCATAGAAAGGACGCGTAAGGCTCAAACACTGCAACAACTCGATTAGTACACTGTAAAATCATGTATCATTTAATATGTACAAGTATAATGTTTGTACTACATACACCTACTAGCTCAATTTGCATACCTATAACAGTGTAATACTATTTAATATAATACTACTGGAGCTGTACATGTATGTGTGTATATAGGTATATAAATGTTAATCATACTTCTTGAATCAATCTTATTTAGATACCCCTCCCCCGCGACCCTTAAAGGTTGTAAAAATAATAGCAGAGATGAAATAAATAATTGCGCAATAAAATTACGTAAATTACATTTTAGACGTGAGATAATATTAAGTTGCGAGCTTCCATCAACTTGTCCATAATAATTAATTTAAACTTGTGCTAGTTATGCGGTTATAAGTTTGCAGCCGCGTCAAACTCTACCTGCTCCAGCGGTAGCGAAAATGTTAACATGCTAAACTACTATTATTATTATTATTATACGTACATAGGTATAAAACACATAAATAACTTTTTAGAACAACGGTCCACTTTACTTCACTCCTTGTGACGTCACTTGTGCAAACAAATGATTGGTACACATCGATTTTATATCAAACATATCAAGGGACTGGTCTTACACATATAGCAAGTTTATTTAAAACTTAAACGCGTAACTTCAAAAAGAGAAAGTATCTAGTGTTTTTTTTACAACTTATGACAGATATGTTGATTTTTATTGATAAACTAGTAATAATTTGGCACTAAATGTGTGACACAAACAGTTGAAAATAATGTTTATGCGTTTTCGTATAAGAAAGTAAAAAAATCTAAGCCGACACGTGTCAAATTGATGGATTGACAGACTCAAATAAATGGAAAAAGCCTCCTTACGTGATTTATCTGTAGGTTGTTTACTATTATGCATAAGTATAGCAACCCGTATCAAAATGGAGTGAAGGGGTCAAGACTCCGGTAAAGTATCATACGAGTACATACATATGTTTATATGTATGTACATATCACACAATTTAACAATGAAATGTGTCAAAATATACATTTCATTTCTAAGAATATAAATGCGTCAATCTATGTAGGTACGATTATGTTTGAGAATTTATAAATAATGCACTATTTATTTCAATTATTTCGCTACAGACTTATAGATATTTACTAGCTAACTTCTTTTTTTTTATATTTTAATAAACAAATAACTGTAATGTTTATATATTTATAAATAAACAATTTTATGCAATCAATTTATAGAAATTGTAAATATTTTCGTTACAATCTTATAGAAAAACAATTTATTAATTTGTTTAATTAAATTAACGCTTATAGTGTTTAACAACGTATAAGAATGTGTATTATAGATATTTCTAGAATGTGTGTATTTATTATTTTGTTGAATGAATGATAGAATGAATATGTGAAAATGGAAGTTTAAAAATGTAGTTATTAATAAATAACGAATGTTGGAGTCGGCGTGTGTACCTAGTTTAATGTTAGAGTTATTATTAATGAAAGATTTGCAAACCGGTGTTCAAGTCCATGTTGGTTACCTAGGGGATTTTAATTTTGTTGCCGCCGGCCCGCTACTGGACGGCCTTAATGCATACTCATGTAATTACAACACACCGAATACCAAATTCAAAATTAAATGTTAATTGTTTTCGTAAAGCAACTACGAAATGGTTTTCTAGTCAAATGTATGTATGTATGTATGTGTGTACACTGTGCATCAAAACTACTGTTATCCTAAACCGGCGTATGGTGTTGTTTTTGTGTATTATAATGTACACCTTCGAACATAAGTCTTGTCCCTCTGTATAGCCACCGAAAGTCGCGCAACCAGCATTGCATCATTTTAATGCAAGTTATGCAGCACGTACAAAATCAGCTAAATTACGTAAGTGAATCCATATCATTCGCTTATTATAGTAGGGGTGGTGCACCCCTACTATAATAAGCGAATCATATGGCTGTACTTACGTAATTTAACTGATTTTATACGTGCTGCATAACTTGCAACTTTAGTGTGCGCCACAAGAGTTAGCTAAGATTATTAAAAGTCTATTAAATCCATAAGCATCGTAAATTAAATTACTATACTATAGATATTTAAAAAAAAAAAAACATTCGCATAGTAAATAAAAATCGGGGTAAATACAATCGCACGAATGATTCATAGTTATGAACCTCGCATCATTATACATACATATAACTTGTTTGCGTGTATGTAATAAACAATTTTACTAGAGCGGTGTCTCTAGCTTTTACTATGTAGTAATAAGCACACGGTTATAAATATCCACTTTGTTGAGATGTGTATTGCTGCTCAACTCGTGTGGCACAGATTGTACCTTGTCGTTTTCACTTACTCACATAAGCGCTATCCCTGCGAATGATGGTGAGTGACAAAGATGGCGCTATACTTTAGAAGTGAGAGTGACAAGGTGCACCGTAAAACTAACGCTGTATGTTACTATTGGTGGCATTGATGAATGTCTATAACAAACTCTGTTGTTTTCAAATGTTTCTCTGTGTGTGTGTATGTGTGTGTGTGTTTATATACTTTGCTTTTATAAATATATATTTCTGTATGAATTACTAACTAGCTAGTGTTTATATAGTGCGTTATTAGTGTGTATGAATGTATGGACGGCTTGAGGTAATATGCAAATGTGCACACTTGATATTTCTTTGTCATTGAGGGCCTGCGTTGTCATGGATGCGATGTGATGCTTGTTTGTTTGCCCTCATGAAAACATCTAGTTGATAATAATTTCAGCTGTTTACCCTGCGGCTGTGCCAACTTTTCCGTTTGGCCGTTGTGCTTCAGAACCTCACGTATTTCATTCTATTGTTTCCCTTGCAAATACATTTATTTATTTATTTATTATATTTGCAAATAATATAACACTAAAATGGTCATCATTTATCTATATATATATGTATGAATCAGTATTGTTGCATTGATAATATAAGTACAGGGTCTGATTTGCTGGTGAACTGGACACGCAATCGCTCACATCAACCTGAACAAACAGATAACGGTATAGTTCGGTCAGAGACCGCACAGAACTAATGGAGGCGTTGCTATCGTACACACATACATAGTCCGATCCACCAAGAGTTCCCCAAGACACACCACAGACACTTAACTGCGGCCACCCCTTCGAAAACTCGCCGCATATGCGTTCCACCCCACACAACCAATCCAGCCGCCCCCGAACCCAAAACCACTAAACACTCCCGAGACCGTTAGTCAAGGTGTGGTAGCCCGCCTACACAGTTAAAACTACCGCACTCCGACGGACAGACAAAAGACCAATGATTCCCACCATCACCACCCCCATCATCACCCCCCACCGAACGTATAAGAATAGCACGCACACTATAGCGTGGAATGGGTTCTTGCTACTCTCAGTAATACACTGCCTGAATTTCACTTCGAAATGATGAATAGTTTCAGAGATATGAACGATTGAAAAGTTCAAGTGTGTAATGCCATCGGCGGCCATATTGTATTTATATATATATTTGTATATAATAGGGTTATGTGCGCACTATTTAATACGATTTGTTACTTGTGATTTTTGTTTAACTAAACTAGTTATTTCTGTTTATTTCAGGTATGTTCTAATGTCTAAATTGTTGACTACTGCTGTTGTGGTGAGTTATTTTTTATTTATTTTTCCCCAAAATGGTTAAATATCAAAAAGAAAAATATATTTTAATAAATGGCTGCTTGTTTTGAAAGTATTCTTTTAACATAAATATATATATATATATATATATATATATATATATATATATATATATATATATATATATATATATATGTGGATCGCATCATATAAATGTGTTTTTCGTAAGGAGACAGTGTACCTTGTTGCTCTCATTTATGACATATAGCACCATCTCCCTCAAGCAAAGCAAAGCAGAGCACTTTAGTGCTTTTAGTTTTAGACTTAAGCTATTTTAAAATACAAAAAAAATAATTGCTTGAATCCGGGCCTGTATTCCGCCATATACAATATTCCCCCATCATCTCTTATGAACGTGTCTCCAGTTACCGAGTATAAACTTCAGTGGCTCACGTTCAAGCAGTGTTGGGGGAGCGGTGGGGGGGGATCGTAGTTTGAAAAAGAACACTCCAACCGGCACGCCACACCACACCTGTGTGACATTTGATGATTCTGTACGTACAGTATCGTATTGCCCCCTCCCCACCGTAAAATAGGGGTTTATAAGACGTACCGCCCCTCCCCCAAACCCTTCTGCACGCGCACAATCCCTTGCAAACAGCGTACAAACATCAATCTAGAATTTAACGGGGTTACATAACACTAAAAGTATTCCCCGAACTCTGCCGAATCACGGCGGAAATTCTGATTTTACTGTATCTCCTTAGAGGACGCGTTTAGAGATTGTTTCTTGTGTATGATGATGCGAGATGCGGCGTTTATGTTTCATGTTGGAATTAGTTTGACTGATTTGAAATTGATTTAAAGCTGTACGCTTATCGTTATGGAGTTTTTATTTTATTTTTTTACAAAAAGCGCTGTAATTTAAACCAATATATTTCGTGCTTACGATGTCGTTTTCATTCACTGTGTGTATGTGTGTGTGTGTGCGTATAATATTCTATGCGCCCAAACAGCTGAAGGCTGAAACTGAAATTGCTTACAGTATTATAGTCTGTAACCAGATCAAAAGAAACCGTTGAACGAAATTGCGCAAACTCGACAACAGACGAAACTAAAATACTTGACAAGATTATTATTATTATTATTATTTTTATACCATCCCCTTATACATCGATCAAACACATTTCTCTAGTGCGGCTAGAGTAAACAATTTTCGTTTCAAAATCGCACTTTTCCCTAAATAAATCATGTAACATGTAAAAAAAAATAAACAATTTTGCCAACCACAGCCGATAGGGAAAAAAAAATGAAAACATCGATGTTGATAACACCATTTTCATTAAAGTTACACAACCGGAACTCGGTTCGAAACCGGATACCAGTGGAATTAACCCGGTAACTCATCATGTAACCAAAAACAATTTTTTTTCTGGCACGTAATTATTATGTTTCAAGTTATCACAATCAGATAATTACTAACTCAAATCACGTATTGGGGTAACGGGCGACAGTATTGCCACAACACAGGAAATTAAAAAAATATACACGCCGCAAAAAATGGATGTGTGTGTCTACCTATATCAATTTTTATAAATTAAAATCTAGTACGCCACTGTAAGTAACGAGAGAGAGAGAGAGAGAGACGGGGATAGATAGATATATTTGATAATTTGTGTTGATATTCCATCATACAACAGCTTCCACGGTGTATGATGATGATGATACGAAATAGAAAAAGAAATAAAAGAAGCGCGCTTCAAGTCGTCGCATCGGTCGAGCTTTCAAAGTGAACATGGTTTGGGATGCGCGCACGAGACACGAATATTTTATACGTTGTCAAACGAACTATGAAACCAACTACAAGTCCGGACTAATGGTACTGCTCCGGACAAACGGGCGCATGCATCACTGCCCCCACATTGACTGATTTTATTATTTATTTTTTGATGAAAATTTAATTTCCATATGCATTGACCTTTTCCCGGCATCACTAATAACCTCGTGTCTGTCTCCCTTTTAAACGCGATAATACTACAAAAAATTATTTTTTATTCAATTTAAAAACATTTATTAACAATCACTCACTAAATTTAATTATAAATCTATATGCATTACAATTATATTATTATTCGTTTCGCATATTTTTTATCGCATTTTCTACTTTATTTAAACTATATATCGTTTAACAATTAAACTTTCTCAATTTGCACCATCTAGTGACGTTAGAAAGACAACTTTAAATATTACCCCCACCCAACCAATAAGAACGCGGTAATCTTCTGTTTAACATAACCAATGCGCGTCTTTTATAGCCGTATATGGTTTATTATCTATTAGCAATCCAACTTTCATAATTTTCACCTCATAGTGACGTCAAAAAGACAACTTTAAATGTTACCCCCCTCCCTCCCCCAACCAATGAGAGCGTGGTAATTTTCTGTTGTTTTTTTTTTTGTTCAAACCGCATATGGTTTATTAATTATTAGCAATTAAACTTTTGTAATTTGCACCATCTTAGTGACGTTAGTAAGACAACTTTAAATATTACCCCCACCCAATCAATGAGAGCTCGGTAATCTTCTGTTTAACGTAACCAATGAGCACCTTGCAAAGTCTGTATATCGTTTATTAACTATTAGCAACTAAACTTCTGTAATTTGCACCATCTTAGTTACGTTAGAAAAACAATTTTAAATGTTACCCCCCACCCAATCAATGAGAGCGCGGTAATCTTCTGTTTAACGTAACCAATGAGCGTCTTTCAAAGCCTGTCTAAGTGTATACTAACTAAATATGAATGTTGGATGAAATTAGATACAAATAGTAAGCTATTTGTGTCTAATTTCATGTAACAATCCTTGTCAAATGTGAGCAAATGTATAAAACCTTCTGTAGTGATTTATCCGTCCAACAGAAGAGTTGTTTAGACGGAACTCGAAGCGATTTAAATCACTCACGGCTACCGGGGAAAAACAAACGCAATAATGTTGTATTAGAAACTGAGTTGTTGTTTTTTTCGCCGTTTTAATTAGTTTTATATGAAGGAAAATAGAGTGTAACGTCGTAATACTTGTTTGAATGCTTCATAGACATTCGTAGCGATTGATTTGGTGTTGTTGTGGAGTGTGTGGCGGGTTGGGGGGGGGGGGCTTGATGATGTTATTGTGCCCCCCAGTGTACTAATGTAGTGTAAGAGTGATGTTGGGTGATCGCCAGTGGCGTCGTGTGAATAAAGAAGCAAGGACAGTGATGGACGGTCGCCGTGACGTGGTCTCTTTCGGTGTGAATAATCACCGCTAGGAGCGCTGTTAGTCAATCTGCCAAACATCTACTATATTCAACAACTACTGCGTGTGCTGTTCCGATTTTTTCGTTTCAAACCGATTTTTCATGTGTCATTGGCAACGAAAATAGACGTGGACATGGCCATTTGTTTCGACCTAGCCTGTTGCATTTCGACAAGTGGACATTTTTAGGGCTGCTGCACTCGCCGAATAATAAATAATAATAATATGATAACATGTTTACTGTATGAAAATTGCTTGCAAATACTGACTGACTGACTGCCTGGGTGGGTAATGGCGTGGCCTTGTTAGTTTTTATAATACGCGCAAACGAGCGGTGTTGCCAGGCGGCCAGATGTTCACGTTTCACCTAATTTAATAAGAAGATTCTTCTGTATTGTACCGCGTTACGAAAACAATATCAACACCGAACTACAGTCCCAAACATTTCCCAAATACGTGTGTTATTCCAACTTGCAAACATCATTTCATTTTGTCTATATTTTTACTTTCTTTATACGAAATAATAATCTTCCCTAAATCGAATTTGACTTTTTTTTTTGACTAACCGGAAGTGCAAAAATATAAATATTTGGCACAGGTTTCGTCAAATGTTTGTTAATATTTAATCAAAAGAATAAATTAGATTAAAGTAATTAGCAATATTGTATAACATTGAAGTACCTAGGTATATATTTTATGTTAGGTATTTAATTAATGTAGAAAGTACCTAATAAATGTCCGGTAATAATAGTATTTTTACGTACGTACGCCGAGTAATAGATCAGAAATTTGTATTAGAGAAAATAGTAGCTTTGTAGGTGAAGCAACGCGTTTTGAAAATGTTTCGAAATATTTGGGTGGGAGATAAGGAATTCGTATTCTGCCATATCTTGTGCAAAGAATGTTCACACAGCCAACAGAAGCAATATACTTTCAAATTGTTGTTGTTGTTGTTGTTGTATTTTACCTCCTAGATAGATAGATAGAGGTAGCATATTTGTTGTGATGCACTCTAGGTGTAGCACAAAGAATAAGAATGATAAGCAAATAGATTGGAAACAACATATATAATACGGTGTACGTTGAAAATGAAATTTAAAATAATTATTGCACAGACGAGAGAGACTTGTAATGTTTTCCACTCTAAGAAAATAAAAAAATTATCTTGCTTCAACGGAAAATGGTAAGCAGTAAGCACGCATTCGCGTATTTATAGTATGATGCCGGTATCTAAGCGGAACGGCAAACACACCAACACACACACACATGCGTGGTAGCACCGGAACGCTCCTAAGCCACCGGTGATCAATAATATTTAGATGACGTTTACAAATGTATCGAAAAAGATAGAGCATAAACGCACTAGGGATTCTTTTTCCTCCCCTATGTATATGTATGTATATATATACTATGCACACACACACACACAAATGTACGGATGGTAGGAAAAGGGTAATATAGGGGGCGAGCAGGGAAAAACAGTCACGGAAGAACCTTCTTTGATCGTAATTTATATGGTGTAAAGCAACCGTTCTCAAAAGTTTCAAACATATCAATTATATATGTATGTACGTATGTGTGATGCGATATATAATATGTATGTGATGAAGCATAAACTAAAATGCTTCTATGACTAGTGGCACTGGTTTGTGGCCACTGGTCTAGGTGGTAGTGCCTTGGAAATTTCATCATTTCCTTCCGAATCGATCTCCGACGCGAGCCCGTGAGATAGGCACCCAATTTACCGAGTTATCAACAAATTAATAACATAACTACCGGTAAAGGTGTCTCCTACATACATACATACATACATATACGCCTTTAACTAAATATTAACTATATGAATTTTACTTAAACTTGACACACATAGACGAAACACTCGCATAAACACACACACACACCCACCGACACACACACACACACACACCTACAGACACACACACCTACCGACACACACACACCGACACACACACACCGATACACACAAACAGACGAAACACTCGCGTAATCACACACACACACAAACACCGACACACACACACAAACAGACGAAACACTCGCGTAATCACAAAACACACACACACACACAGACGAAACACTCGCATAAAGACACACACACACACACACTATTTACATACATACATACATACATACATCCATACAAAACATAGATATAGTACATGTTCACATGTCATTTATTTAATTTTTTGTTCAATATACACATTCCTGTATCCTGTGTGCAGCCGATTTCCTTTACTTTCTAGTACAATACATAGTTCGAGTTGATGGGGGGTGGTCGTGCGTCTAAAATGGTTAAAAACCCGAATTTCATCACAGTATCCCGTTGGGATTGACGACAGAAATATATATATATATATATATATATATATATATATATATATATATATATATATATATATATATATATGCATGTATGCATACGTGGCCAAAACAGGCCGACTTTGGTACTACGTCAGCAAAAGGTGTATACATGTGTGTGTGTGTGTGTGTCCTTACAGCCTGAAACTTTGTCCTCTTTGAAGGAAACGCTCCATTTGCGATATATAGCGTTTGATTCCGAGCGAAAGTTTGTAAAAACGAAAAAATGAAAAATAAACGCGATTGCTTCCTATACCTAATACAGTACGGATGTGCTGCTATTTACACTGCCATCTTTACCATACTTTTCCTACTAATTACTATTCAATTTCCTAAATTACTATCTTATCCCATAAATACACGAAATCCATTTAGTAGTGACGTATGTATGTATGTATGTATGTGTACGTATGTATACATGCTTTATGATACAAACAATTAATACATTTGTATTTACCAATTGGTTGCATTGGATGCAACATAGAGTGCAAGCAACCACAACAACTGCATCTTAATGTTCGCTAATTAGACCAGCGAACTATAACTAATTAAAATTAGTTTCTTGATTAAGATAAATCCTGCGGCTTAACTATAAATTGGGATTAAAACGAGCCGGATTGTTATCAGTAGCAGTAGCACCCCTCCCTCACACCCCCTTCTAAGAGTATGTTACATGTCTTCGGTATATGTATGTATTTATAAAGTTTAAATTTAATACGTCAAAAACACTCAAGGTAAACAAAAATTGCCACACTGTTCAGACAAATTGAAAAACAAAGATTGGAATAAGTTTTCTTGTTTGCACCGAAAGTGCAAAAGTGCACACCAACTTTACACTTGGCGGTGTTGCTTTAAAACTTTACCGGAAACAAATTGTTTGCGACACCGGAAACTCTGATGAAAACTAAATATATTGATATATAAACCTACTTGTAAAAATCATAGACTCTAATCACAAAATAGTATTTCAATTTCATCCACTTTACCCCCACTAAATATTATACACTTAACAACGCAGGAATATCACAATAATCCACTTGTCCCCAACTAATTTGAGTCTAAATCCAAAAAAAGTAACTGTTAAATAAGGTAAAAGCCATTTAAACCATTTTCAAAGATTACATTTAAACTAAATTGCTTTAAAAGTGTCTGAATATTAAATTAGTCCACTTTTCCCCTAGTAGTTTTTATCAAAATGTACAAAAAAGGTTGATTCATTAATTAAATGCAATTTTATACACATTTAAGTATAATATTTAAATTAAGACCTTTAGGTAGAACTAAATATCGAATAAATCCGTTTTACCCCAGCTAATTTGTGTCTAAATGCAAAAATACCACTGATAAATAAGTTATTTAGATTGGTTTAAATGTGTCTAAATATTAAATTAGTCCACTTGTCCCCTAGTAGTTTTTATCAAAATGTACAAAAAAGGACCATTAATTAATTAAATATTTTTGTAAAACAAATTTAAATATAATATTTAAGTTTAGGGTAATTTAATAGATCGTAATGTCTAGTAGGTCCAGTTTACCTTTACCCCTAGTTAATTTGTGTTTAAATTCGAAAAAATAACTGATAAATAAGTTGAAAGTGTTTGGATATTTTAAATTATAAGTTAAATCATATTATAATTGTAATAAAATTCGTTTAATTTGTTTCAAAATGAAGAAAAATCTATCATAATATTTATTTATTATAAATCTAATAGTAATCAATTGAAAATCAATAGTTTGAAGCATTTAAAAAATCTAGATTGTAATTTAGAGTCATCTACCGGCAAATGTGTGCGTGCTATAGACACGTGATCAAACAGCTTGTATGTAAATGACACTTGATCCAATATGGCGTTAGTAATTGCGTTTACTGTGAATTTGTGATTGAAATTGATAAAAAAGTGGCGTTTTCCAGTGTGTTTTTTTGTGTCAATTCCTCGGGTAAACGATTACTCAAGTGTGGGTGGAAATATTAAGGTAGGCCCTTGCGGTTGCATTACATTTTTTATTGTTTTATTACGTACACAAGCTGTTTGACCCCCAAACAGTAGTTGGTTAAAAATATGAAGTCTTTTTCGTATGAATTAAATGTAAAAGTGTTATATTATACAAAGCCCGTTCTGGCAAGTATTAGTCGAGTATTTTGTTTTAAAAATGTGTAAAAAAAAGACTGGTTTCGGTGTCCGCCGCAGCCCGCAGTGGCAACGAACGGCAGCACTCGCGCATATAAACTGTGAATACAAAAGCGACTTACGAGCCCCCGTATAACATTCGCAGGCTCTCCTTTATTCGCTTGTGCATTCATTCATTCATTCATCAAGTGTATGCATGTGAACGCGCGCGCCAAATTATTACCGAATAAATTCTATAGGTATGTACCTAAAAACACAGCACCGACCAACGAAAGAAAACCTACTGTATTTTGCATTCAATAACACACCTTAGGGGGGGGGTGCAGAAATAATTACTTTCCCATCTAGCAATTCTTAATTAAGATTATAAAGAATTTGTTAATTAGCTGAGGCGTCCAAGCATTAAACTGCTTTCCGTTTATCAGGCGCCTTGAAACTTGACAAATGTTTTAAAACAATTTTGCGGCTTCGAAATTCGCAATTTAAAAAATACTTCATTGAAATTGTTTTCAAAAATGTAGACAATTAAGTTGATTTGGGGGGGGGGGGGGG
>JADQWA010000106.1:132179-152179 GCA_018344505.1 Nebria ingens riversi
ATATATATATATATATACCTACAACACACGTGTCCACTAGTAGGCGTGGGAATGCCTGCGAAGGGACGTTGATTCCTTCGTGGTAGATAATTAAAGACACAAATCACAAAGGCGCTGGAACGCGTGCGTTGTTTGTGGGAGGGGGGGGGGGACAAAAATAGGAACAAATCGTTGTTAATTACGGAGCAGGTGTTACCTAATTTATTTCAGCTTAATATTATTTAGTTTCAATTTTGGTTCGGGATGAAATATTAATGTACTCAATTGATCTAATTAAAAGTTTAAGGGTATTAAATTAAAAATATCCTTACATAGGTATATTAAAGTTGGTATTAAAAAAAAAAAAGGTTTGTGCGATGTATGTATGTACCTAAATGATAAAGTTCTTAAACAAAGTAAATTCGTAAAAGAAATAAATCTTCTGAATATGGGTCTTCAATCAAATCAATTGAAGCGTATATAAGTTAAAATAATCTTATCAATATATCAGAGTGTATCGGTACAGATTTATATAGAAAATAATGTAAATATTTCTGGTGAAAAGAATCGAGTAATAATTCTCTAGAAGTGTATCGAATCTGTTTCGTACACAACTTGTTAGCTGCGAACTTCTACGTGGCTTAAGGTTGGTGGGGGGTGTAGTAGGTGCAAGGGGGGGGGGGGGGCTTAGAAAAAGCGTGCAACTCTCGTCAAAAGTCGCTCATATATCACTTAGCTTTCGAGCTGCTCTGTATAACTGTTGTGTATATGTGGTGTTTATCTGTATCCACAAACTGGAAAGCTGATAGAATCATAAATAGTTATATATTTTTTAAATTATTCCAATACGACCCTTATAATTTATTTAAATATTCATATTGTCTCAGATGAAACATGTATATATATATATATGTATATACACATATATAAAAAGTAATCAATTTTAATTTGTTAAAACATAATACATAAAAAACGTACACCCCGCTTCCGGGAATGATTAAACACCGTGCGCTAATGAATAAATGAATGAATATTTTTTGCTTGCCCCCCCCCCTCAACCCCTATTGTATAGCCGACGAACCATTTCATTCTTGCATATTCATTACTAGATCTAATAAAATTCAACATATTCCATGCTTGACTCGATGACACTTTCCTATACTATATTCCCCTATGTTTTTATGGCCGCAACTGTCTAAACACCATTGCAAAACTATCTTGAAGTGTGCTTTTAAATTATATGTATTACACACACACACACACATTTATGTATACACTCTACTGTAAATGCAATATGGAATACATATAGTCGGTGGGTTTTATTAAGGATAGCCTAGCTAGAGCCCAACATATATATATATATATATATATATAAATGTAGTTGCCTTTTCTGGCGTCTGGTGCGCCAGTAGTACTGCACCGGTCCGTCCCGTTTCCGGTTCCGGTTCATTATTACCGGTTCGAGCGGTACCCTATTGCTATTCCTTCATATATATATACATACATACGTTCATTCCCTCTAAATATAGAATAGGCGTTTGAGAGGGGGGGTGGTGGGGGTGTTAAGAGGAGTGGGGATGAAGGCTCAGTAGATTTTTTTTCATTTTTACACAATTCACACGGATAGATAGATGTTTTCCAGTCTGTTGCATAAGAATCGATGTGTTTCATTGTGATTCAGCCATAAGGAAATGATGTGTACTACATCGGTATATATATGTATGTGTGTAGGTTGGTGAATGTTGTTCAGAATATGTTAGTTTTCAAGAAAATCTACTGAAAAAATATTTCTACTGTCTAGAAAGCGCCAAACATGTTTGTCACTATCAAAAAAACAGTTTGAACTAAATTTGTCTATGCCTAAGTGAACATTTACTAACATGTAACGCGTTTGTTACGTAGTAGAATTGCACTACTTACAAACATTAACCGTAGCAAGTATGTCGTGAAGACGTATGTATGCAATGTACTAAGAACACATATCGTCACTGTGATATTGCGAGACGTGACGCGAGAGCGTGTAACGTCACTGTTATATAGCGGAGACTATTGCGAGCTTGTTATAGTACGGAGACGTGCCGCGGAAGCGTATAACGTCGTTGTTATGTGGTGGAGACCTATTGCGAGCTTAGTATGTTGCTGAGATATTACCGCGTACTCGATACGTCCCTGATATTAAATTTGTTTTAATAACTATAGAATATAAAGCGATTTTTTTTATGAATAGTTTGATTGTTAAGTAGTCTAGAAGTGGATCATATAACAATTTCATCTTAGATCGTTAGATGTCATTTACAATTTAATAATATTTACATGTCTATTCGCTGGTTTATTAAATATTTCATTGACTACAGTTACGAATTGATGAATCGCAAGTGGAGAAGAAAATGCTTGCGGGATAATTTGTAGCTCGTGCAGTTGGTAACATTGATATTTGCCAAATGTTACATAGGTCAAATATCTATTTCTGTGCGAAAATACTTGAGAACTGTACAAATACTATACCACCAGTTTCAAGTACCTTTCCGTGAACCCCATTTCAGGGTTCCGGATGTAATATTAAGGGCTTGTTGGCAAGGGAATAATTGCTGGGTAAATAGTTGATAACTTGAGGGACCTTAGATATTATGTTTTAATAAAGAATAGCGTATTTAACCGTGGGCGGGCGGGCAAATCTAGAAGAAACTTAAAAACCGGCTAGTACACCTCTGTAGTAAATAAATAAACACAATTAAACTGTGGCGTTATCGAATTACTTAGTTATCTGCGGTAAAATGTATATACAGTGGACGCGTTAATGCTTCCAGCTCACGCTTCTGTACATAATTCAGTTGATATTATTAGTAGACAAATGGTGTATTTTATTCGTACCTACACCTATTAGTGTGCTTGATCAGATTTGTTTGTTTTTTTCGCCGGAAATAAAATGTTTAAACATTCATCGCGAATAAATACACTAATAAATCTTGGGGCTGAAATCCAGTAATGCCTTTTTGGACATGTATACAGATATACATGTTAGTTTAGTTAATATCATGGATCTGTGCACAGCGTAAATCGTAGTTAACATTTTAAAGACCACTGTTCCCCTGTCCAATAAATCATGTAGACATATCATGGAATACATCCGAAATTACACACCAGTACCTACTAAACAGTGACCAACAAAATGTCATTCTATTTTTTAAATCATTCCAATTTTAGAATTTCAATACTAAGATAATTGTTATAGTTATCAATAATTATTAATTCGAAATGTTACAATTACCTATTATAATTTTGGTATTATTATTATTATTAATATAATTATTTCAATTTGGTGAATGTTTTATTTAAATATATTCAAACCAAATTTAATATAGGTCTTTGTTAATTATCGTTTAATTTAACATTCAAATGACATGTTTATTCATTAAATATGTTATTAATTATTAATTTAGTAGTAGCAAATATCAACTATTGAATTGTAAATATATTAAATAAAATTACTTATAATATAGGTCACACCATATAATATTATGGTTTTAGTCGATTTAGCAATAAAGTTCAAAATTCTAAAGGTAGTTAGTTAATAATTATTAATTTTTTTCTGATCAGAACTGTATTGGGGTTAATTTTAATAGGTAATTATAAAGGTGTTGAACTGAATGTTGAAAGGGGTGGGGGAGGGGGTCTTGGTTTAGAATAAGCAATAAAAGGATAACGAGACAGTTTGAAACAAAAGAAAAAATGAATTTGCAAGTTAATTATAAAGTTTGTGATTAAAAAGTTGAAATTCCATATATAGTTAACAATATAGTTTTCTGTGAATAGTCATCTGGGGGTGTATGGGGGGGGGGATGTCGTTTATTAGAAATAAATAAAATCACAATCATCAATTATAAATGATGGTTAGTGAGGGGCTTAACCGGTAGCAGTTTCCGCTTTTAGGCATTCGTTCAATCGAGCTCTTAATCTGTACCCTCTTGAACGGAGCCGAACTGCTTGAGGAAGGTTCATCCCTCCTCCTCCTCCTCCTCCTCATCTCCTCCTTCGTTCCTCTTAAGAAGGACATTGTACTACAAACTATAGTCAGTCACCACTTGGCTTCGTTTCGTTTCGCTTGACGTTTCTGTGTCGTCTCACTACTACATACATACATACATACATACATACATATATATATAGATGGATGATTGAATCGTCGCACAAGTTACCATGTCACACAAATGCTTAAGCTTCTAGAAACAGTGTCGTACTTCGAATGTCAACAAGGGGCTTTGATTTCTTCTAATCAATCTCCTAACTGGGGGAAATATATCTGGAATGCCCTGCACTGCACTTTCTTATACGTACTACGAGTATATATGTTTAGAAATTCAAGGAAATTTTTACTTTTCAAATAAATTTTATCTTAACGGAATATATATATATTATATATATATATATATATATATATATATATATATATATATATATATATATATATATATATATATATATATATATATTATTTAATCATTCTTTAAGCCCCCCTCTCCCCGCGCTACTCTCACAAAGATCGAACCGAAATACACACACACATACATTCATCACACACACACACACACACACACACACAAACACATACATACACAAAGAAGCGAGCGAGAGAGAGAAAGAGAGAGAGATTCAAAAATAGTTAGACTTGATTCAGGAAAGGTCAAAAAGTGTATTTCTGTAATAATGTCCAGATCTAATTTGTTCATAACTACAATACTTAATTAGTAATTACTTCATATAAGAAAGTAAAATAAGATTATATAGAAATGAAAGAATTTTCATCAGTTTCGAGTGGAACTAGAATGACCAAATGGCAATTAATGAATGTCTAGTAACATATATAGTATTTTTCTGTACTGTTATCAAACATAACACTCCGTTTGAATCCATTAGTCGCAATATCATGGCCTTGTATATGTATGTAGTACGTGTATATATTTGTTAAAAGTAATAATATACGGGTTGGTTACTATAGCAAAACAAACAAAAGTAACCGGAAAAAAGCTCATATATAATTCAAAACTCTGTTCATATTTCATAAAACATTTTTATTTATTTTTTTTTAATTTTAAAGTCTGTTTTCACACAGCATCTCTCGGTTTTATTCGTGATTACATACAGTGTATGTACGTATTACATACGTTTCATTAGACTGATTACTAATACGCGTAGGTATCCTGATATACGAATTGCCATAAAACCACAGCATGTATAATGATTTAAGGTTGGCCTTGAAACATGTCTCTAGTTTTAAGTTTTAAAAACGATTTATTACTATTGTGTAGAAGAACAAAAAAAGTATGGTATAATTAGATTCCGTGCACTAGTCTAGATAGGGCAAAGCGTCATTTGCATAAAGCTATAGTTTAGATTCCTTTTTACCATACGGAAAGAATTAAATTAAACAAATTAAAGAAATTGCTCGTATCAACATTATGTCAAGTTAGTTGTTGACTTTATGCATAGAAATCGCATATTTACGTTGCTACTGCTACTGCTGCTGCTGCTACATCAACAATCATCTTGCAACGCTCTAGTCTAAAACATTGTGTTTCTTTTCAAACTTTATAAGTATATGAAATATTATTTTAGCATTTGTAAATCATACTTTATTTACTACACCACTGTCATCTGCATTGTATGTACGTACGACTTGCTTTATTGAAACGAATGCTACTTTACTTTTTCATAAAAATAAACTTTTCTTTTTTACCTAGGTATAATTACACTTACATTTGTGACTTTAGTGGGGTATACCGTTTAATCAAAACGTTGACAGATACACGTCAAATATATTAAGTAGCAACTTCCGGAGTATTCAGTGTTACCAATTAAATCCGGGTGGACCGGCACTGAAGCCGGGTGGTCCTTAATTGGTTGGATTACTCCGGCCAGTGACGAGGGTCACCGGAATCCTCCAGTACATACCTAACATCTTAAACACCTTTACACTATATATATATATATATATATGACCTAGAATTACGTACATATAAGTAGTATTCCATTCGCCTAGCATTGATTCTACTAATGTTTCACAATTCAAGGTCAATTCATTATTATTATTTTATACTTAAACTACAGATTTACAAACATTATATATAAATACATTTTGCAATATATGTATTATATTATATGACTTTTAGACCTATTAGTTGTTTTGTATTGAAAAAATGTTTCAAAAATTAATAAAATATATATTCATATAAAGTGGTCCATCTGTTGGTTTCTTTTTGAAATGTGTGTTATTTCGACAGTATGCAACACTGGCGTGCTTGATATTTTTCAAACGTAAATCCATTTTTTACAGTGGAAGTTTTTCACTACATGTATATATATATATATATATATATCAAGGTCAAGCGCGTTAGTGTTGCAAACTGTCGAAATAACACGCATTTCAAAAAGAAAACCAACAGATGGACCACTTTATATGAATATTTTTATTACATTTGAAGCTCATTTGAAAACTAAAAAATGTTCGGTATTATCTATAATATATCATAATGAATTCTTTGAATTATATTATGTTTTTTATCTAAATAACAAGTAGTGGCAACGTATAAGAAAATGCAGTGTGGAAGTGATACATACATATGTGTCCTTTGAGTATTTAACGTTGTTCGTATAAGTAACATAGGTAATTAATTAGGTATAAAATTAATTTGACGTTTGATAAGATTTTTCGTCACTTTCCGCATAATGATGACGTCATATGCACCGCCTGAGCGCCTGTCAAAAGTGTGAATAGGGATTACTTGGTGACGCAAACAGAAATTAATTTGTACCTCAGAGATTCATATTAAAATTTATCATATTTCTAACGAATTTCTGCACGACATATTACATCAAAGCGTTGCTGCTGCTACTACTACTGCTGCTGCGTCAAAGGACATAGTATAATGTTGTCTCTAAATCAAACAACATACCATCATATGGGCTCTAAACACTCAATAGGCTTTACAATGTAGATAAAACTACAAAAAAATATATTAAAGTCATTATATATATATATATATATTATATCGTTTGAAAATTGTCTTTTTTTATATATATATAGGACATAGTACAATATAGACTTAAAATAATCTTTATATAATATAATTAGTAAACATATTGTATTTATTAATCTTAGAATATAGTAGTATATGGCCTTAAAATAGTCTTTACAGTTTAGATAATATAATTAAAGATTCGTAAAATGTATTAAATGGGTGTAGGACATAGTATAATGTGGTCTTTAAAGTGTAGATATTAGATCAAAAGAGTAAAAAAAATTATATATATATATATATATATATAATATATAGAGAGCTGTTTGAAGTCATCAACAAATAAATACAGAGTAAGAGAGACGAGTATAAAAAAAAAGAATCTTCTAAATAAACATGGTGCTCCATCTGTAGACAGCGGCACACTGGGGGTAACCGTGATAGTATTTACTCTTCATTCGGTTAGTAAACAGCAGTGACGGCGCCACAGGGCTTTCTAGGGCGGCACAAAGAAACACACCCATCATCACGTGTACCGTAACCAACTGTTGGTGTTGCTTTTGTGGTTTTACTCCACGCAACTCCAAATATTTTCTTTAAATGTAACACTTGGAGCACAAAGGAGATGTGTTTCAATGTACGGTGTTTTGTTTCGAAAACAATTGCTACCTAGTAAGGGAGGGGGTACAGTGGACCCCCTTTATACAATAATTACTCCTACATTTCGCCTCGTGAATTTTATTTTTAGTCTGTTCACTTATCCCGATTAAAACAGTGGTACTACATACAAGTTGTTGTAATACCACATCTGTGGCATATGCAATCCCATTCCCAATCCGATAGTTGGCAGTCGGTAAACACTGCGTTCTACTTTATCGACCGCGTTACATGCCGTGTTCATCCACTTAAGTAAATATTAGTATCTTGTGCTTGATGTCTTATATATCTTATTTATATATATATATATATATATATATATATATATATATATATATATATATATATATACCCCCTGCCTCCCCCACCCCTCCACACACACATTCGAAAAGGGTTTAATCGTTAGAAACCCGCCGCGGGTATAAAATAAATCGTTACCCGCAACATTAATATACAAAGATGCAAAATGTGCACGTATGAATCTGTAAAGCTTCGCAAAGACGCGCTTGTTGGTATGTATGTATGTATGTACCTATACGTAAAACAAACAAACGTAAGTAACTAAATGGAAACGTTCACTAACGATAGTGATGCGGTATAATATACGATTGGCTATTAACGGTGCTAAAACGTGAAAATAGCTGCAAAAATTATTACCCAAACGTATAGTTGTTGATGCACACGCATCATCCAGTGGCGTAGATACACTACGTAGTTTGACAGTCACTGACTTGTGTATTTCTGCTGATTGGTTATCGGTAACCGGGTTACATATTCAGTGACCAGTGTGTGACCAAAGTGCTGCGTGAAGCAGACTTAATACCGTAACGTAATCGGTCGATTAACGCTGTAATTACGTACAACCAATGGCCGGACATTCTGTTAAATTAGAATTTAGTTGTTTTACCGAAGAAACCCGGGATTATTTTATGCTACTAACCACTTTTCTGACTATGCTTTTAATGATAATTATCAACTAGATTAGAAATTATTATTATATAATAACGATTACTTAAGCCATGTACAGAATACGGTACTTTTAATAAGCAGTAAAACCCGAAGAAGAATATTAATTCCACTCCATTTAAAATGCTGCAAAAACTGGTGCGGAATTTTTAATTTTTTTTTAAATTGTTTTCCGGTAAAAAGTTCATTTATAGTTGGGTAAAATAGTTTTGAAGTTCATCGTATAAGAAATTTCAAAGTTTTCTTTCTTTTTTTGCCGTTGTTCTGAGGGCAAGAAAATTTATGGGAATTTCCACCGAGATATTTATTTTCCGCATTTTTAAACGCTATCTATATTGATCTTCCCAAGTAGGTATTAGTTTTATTCTTCGATAATTTATCATTTTCTTATATAACATGTTCAAAGATTAAAACGTCAAAATTCTTATTGAAAAGTTGTGCGGCCAAAGAAAACGTCTGCATTTCTTGTTTCAGCCGCTGAACGTTTTCGATTATAATCAAAAGTCTATTCAAAAAAGAAATAATTAACTAAATAACACACTTTTCTATACATACATACATTCATTAGCTTTTTCATCAGCACTTTTGTAACATAGTCAAACCAACTAACACCAATGTATGTAGCTGCGTATATAATTTTAAAACTAACTAACTAGCCCGGTAAATGTATTTAGTTGGCGGAAGTCGACGCGTCGTCAGCGGGGAATTATTTCACTGACCCTCGGGCTGTTAACGTTCGCATAAAATATTACAGAAAGATATTTAACAATACAATTGGGCTATAAAAAATTTACAATACCGGTATATAGTTTTGAAAGCAACATTTTTGAGTACAATTGAAACAATGGTGCACGTATGTGTGTATTCAGTGAAATACGAGTACAACTATAATAAAAATCAAACTATATACATACATATATGCATGCATGCATAGATACATACATACACGCATATAGGTATAGAAAAGCACAACAATAGAATGACAGTTCAGTGCACGTGAATGTTTAGATGTGTATGCTGCACAACAGTGACACGTTCCAAACATGTTAACAAAGTTACATACATAAATGTCGCAAGTTAATCTGTCGCATTCAATTGTTCGCTAAGAAATCATCTACCAACTGCAAATATATCATGAAACGAACTATAATATAAAGTTTATAATGGTTTCAATATTATTCGCGCGCCCCAAGGATAATTTTAGTGTATTAAATAATATTTGTTGGTCCAAAAGGAACCGGATGTCTTGAATGAATAGACCATTCGATAGACTATTCGGCGTTAATTACAGCCGTACCAACTAATTACCAACCGAAGAAGAAGAAGAAGAAAGCCCCTATGTTATAATAAACCGCGCCGGAGAAGACTCAATTGCGAACGAGACGGTCCTGTAAGGTCGTTTGTGTATCTGGCGAGATCATTAGCAACCGGGTTATCTAGATCTATTCAACGCTGAAATAAAGACTGCTTCAAACTTTTTTTTTTGCCTTGGTTTGTTAGGCGTCACTTAAAACCGCTTCTATAACATATTTTTATGTTAAATCATTGCGAAATTTATTTCATACAAACTATATAATCCTACATTATTGTATTACTGAAATATATTTGCATCAGAACTATACCTAATCATATATAACATCTATAAAACGTATCAAAAATGATTTAAACTCGTGTTATGTAACTGTAAAGTATCAGAGCAACAGCATGTATCGTCTAATGTGTGTGTAACGTGTTTCGTATTATGTGTGTGGACTGTATCAGGTGCGCAGCGTGTTTCGTGTTATATGTGTGGTATGTATCAGATACGCAGCGTGTTGCATGTTATGTATGTGGAATGTAATAGATGCGCAACATATTTCGTGTTAGGTATCAGATAGGTAACGTATTTTAGGTGATGTGTGTAATGTATCTGAGATGTATCGCGTTTATTTGAGGTACTCGACTAGACGCGTATTAGAGATGTATGTACCAGGTATGTCTCTGCTATATATTATAGATGTTTTTTGTGACTTGTGCACTGGAATGGTGTTTTAAATATATATATATATATATATATATATATATATATATATATATATATATATATATATATATATTTGTTTGTCACATATGTATCAGTGGTATGTTTTGTGTTGCTTTTTATAGAAAATCGAAAAAATAAATCCTTACTAAAGCGATGAAATGATAAAAAGAAAAGTATGCGTGTGTGTGGGTATGCGTGCAAACAACTTAGAAAATTATCTCTGTAAAACAGGCCACACATTTTCCGGAGATCTGTTACGAATCCGGGTATATGGTGTCTGCCGGAACCTGGACTACTGTATGTGTGTGCGTGGGTGCTATATAGATGTTTCACACACACACACAGAGCACAGATAGACAGTGCCTCTCGGCAAGAACCCGGAGTAGGAAAAAACGTGCACTCCGGGTGGCTTGAGTTTATTCCGGTCATTTTTTATACAAATTTCGTAATATTTCATAACAGAATACAAGTGGACCAGATTTTAAGAACACGCCTTACTCTATACAGGGTTGGTTTAGCCCAAGATGCTTTCACGACTGCACCCCTCCCCCTCACCCACCCGCGCCACTACAACCCCTAAAGCATCCGTTTGTAGAAAATAATTATTAAATCAAAATTTATAGCAATTTCCTTTGAGAATATATATGTATATAAATTAATAAAATAATATAAATTCTCACAGTATATAACATAAAATTCCCCCAGTTAAAACCGGTCTATTAAAGAGTATACTGGATTACATCATTTAAAAATTTAGTACCAACCTTAAAATGCGAAACGTGCACAGCAAAGCTTTTAAATTTATGCAATAAACTGTTGGTAACAGTGTCGGAACACAGGCTTGCCAACACCTAGGTACATTGGCGCAGCGAAATATTATTAAATTAGAATACGATGGAAATATGCGTGTATGTAGTCTAAACTAATATTATACGCCACTAAATGTTTATTTATAAATTGTTAATTATTCTCAAACACACACAATTATATTTATTGATTGGTAATTTGATCTATTAAGTAACTGTAAACATTGTTGATTGTTTTTTTATTTTTCTGCGGAAAGTGATCCATTAGTAAATAGAAATGGAATAATTAGTTAACTTGGAATGATGAAATGAACCGATTCAGAATAATATATATATATATACGTATATATGTATGTAATGTAGCAACTTGTGCAATTTGGCAGGGTGCGGTTCGCAATATTTTATTTATCGTCACTCCGGCGCGGCGCCTGCCAAAAGGCTTCAGAGCCTGCAGTAAGTCGCAACTCGTTCATTCTGTGGCTACTGTGGCTGGTGTATAGGTACACCGTTTTAATGTTTCAACACTTTGTGCCGGAAATAAATTTAGTACTACAATGTTTTTGCCACCCCATACACTAGGGAATCTTATTAAATGTGTACAATACGTGTCTTAATTATTAATGAAATATTTATTTGGATTTTTAAATATAACTTTTCATTTATGTATGTACATATATGTACGCACGTATGTATGTGTTCAGATTTAATTTATTTGGTAAAGACAATAAAGGCGTACATTTAGAATAGGCAAATAAAAGTTAATTAAGTTGCTGAGGATAAAGACGTCTTCGCTTTTAATTAGTATTTGTATGAAGGTGTTTTAATGAAATATATATATATATATATATATATATATATATACCTATGCTGCCCTTAATTGATTTTTTTAAACACACTAACTCAACGCCCACGCAAACAACTAAAACACCATTTAGTTCATCCCCTAACTTATCTATGTCTAAAACATATTATTTTACCCTTTGGGATGTGTTTACCTTCTAGTTATCATTACTAAATTTATTTATGGTGCAATTCGCAGCAAATTTATATGTTTACTCAATTTTTCTATTCAAATATTTGTAGAATCTATCTACAAATAAGTTTTTCAACGTTTTATATATTCGATTTACCGAATTAGGAACTATTATGTTTTGTTAGTAAACAATATTCTAAGTCTACTATATATTTTTTTATTTTTCTATCACGCTTAGTTCTAAAGATATAATTGTTTTAAATTTCGCGCTTGTAAGGGTTGTGACGTCATAAGCCTACTTCCTAGTCTATTAAGTTGAGCATACTGTTTAAGGTCGTGTGATGCGAGTGGCTTTGTTTGCGCACACAGTGCACAACCAATCACAAACCTTATATTCTAAACAACATACTGATATTAATGGTAGAAAGAATTAAAAATGGAACTACTCGTATATGTGATTTTAGCTGCGATTTTTTACTTGGTAATACAATATAGTTTTATTGTAATTTTCTACTATTTCATGATATATTATTATAATTTCTGATATCTACTACTTAAGGTTTCTATGAACTGGATAGCCAATAGATGCTTTTAGTAGGTTTTTTTTCGTATTTATTAGAATTAGTAGCGAGTAGACGAACGCTGCTTTTCAATTAAATGTGCGTCTCTATTGGCAACTCTGAGGCATAACATTATTATTGTCAATTATAGTGGAGTGAAACATAATGCTAGTGCGCAGTATTCAAAATCTAGGTAGCTCTGAACGTCTAAACTGAATAAATATTCTAGTCGAGTCTTTAAGTCAACTGAAGCGTTATATAATAGCAGGAAATATTAATGTTTGAGTTGATTTCTGCGTAACGAAAACATACTGGTTCCTTTTTATAGATTTGCACTAGGTATAAATGTAATTCGTACGGGTTAAAATACCGGCGGAATAGATGAAAAATTCTAGAAAAGTAATAATAATTTAATTTTTAATATAAATAACGCAATCGCTTTTGACGACCGGGAAAACAATATTGGCATTTGAACGTTGTGCATAAAAGATCAAAATCGTTTTCCTCAATTACATGTCAATTGTATTTTTCCTTGGTTCGTTCGTATCGTACTCGTAGTTGATATTATGCAAATATTAAACTACCTACGAAGACATATTTTAAATAAATTCCCAACGAAACACAGAAAAACTGCTCAAGTCTATATATGTATGCGTGTGTGTGTGCGCGCGCAGCAGTGTACCATTTATTTTTATACAACCAGTATCATTGGCGTGCAGTACCATAGAAAAAAAGTGGGGGGAGGGGCACTCAGTTAGTGCCCCAAGTAAAAGGATGCTGTGTTTAAATTAATTCAATTTGGTCAAAGTGCATCGTTATTTATTCACGATTCCATCTGGTTCTAAAAGAACTGTCCTACCCTTCCCTTCATCACTTTCCCTTTCTAACCCCCTACCCTTCTAACGCCCCCTCCCGCTCCGCCCACAGCGTAGTACAAAGGAAACTTTACAGTTTGGCTAAAACTTCAAAAGACACGCGCATTTTTAGAAATGTATAAAATCAAATATAATAACTGGTCAATTAAGTTGTTTTTTACCCCCCCCCCCCCCGCCCCTCACCCAGCATCATCCACACCGTCCTTTATAGAAGGATGCGTTAGTAAAGTTGAGGGAAATGTATATTCAAAATTCCACTCCCTCTGGAGCGAATTGCTTTAAGGGATGGTAGAAACACAAAGACAATTCTCAGGGGGTTGGTGGAATAAGCAGGCGGAGGTGTACCCCAAAATAATTTCACTTGTAAATTAGGCAATTATTAAAATATACAATTGTGTTTTGTTTGGATGTGATTTAATTCGGTTAAACGACGCCAGTTTTCCGATTGTTCCATTTAACCCCTACGTATTTGTAAACGATTAAATACCCTGGGTAGTTAGTTGTTGTTTTTTTTTTAATCATCTCGTATATAGGTAGATATGCACCTAAAATTAGTTTATATTTCTCGGAATAGAAAAATGTCTGATCACGTGACCGGCCAGTGAATTGGTTTAACCTAGTTTACGTTGTTGCATTATTTCAAGTCGATGCTTCGGTGGTGGATATATGACATACATACTACATATATATATATATAGGTATATTATTTATTGGTTAGTAGAAGGAAAATCATTCTTAGACAAGTATCTATTAAATAATTAAACGGTTCACGTGAACACTATAGGTATACGTATATTCTGATTGAAATAGGTAGATCAATTGATTATATTTCTATTTCAATTATTTATAAATTATATTAGTGTGGACGTTAAATGACGTTAGATTCTACTCAAAGTGTATGCAGTAACGTTGCTGTATTTTTAATCGCAAACATTTAATAGAATGATTTGTTTTATGCGTAGAGATGAAAATATAAAAACACGTAAACAGAAAGGAAAAAAAACCGCTTTCTGTAGTTGTGTATTATGCCGAGTGAAGCGCCACTGGCGTTCCCTTTACACAAGTATTCTTTGCGTTCATCTTAATCTTAATTGTATTTTTCTTCTCCGAAGCAAACACGTTACATTTACACTTTTTCTATCTTATACGTATTTATAAGTAAGTATTGTTATTAAAAAAAAATAAAAAAATACCCGAGATTTTAATGGAAACATATTTTTTGACCCACCCAAAATCGAACCCTCCTCCTTTTCCCTTCCCCTTTCACCAACCACCCTCTCACCGGCCCCTCTCCAAATAAAATAGATTGAGTGACAAAGTATTTAAAATATTAATAGGCTTTTAATTTAAGTGAAAATAAACAAATTAGTAGTTATAATTGCTAAAATAATTGAAATGGATAATTAGATTTCGTTGAATCGTTCAAAATTTGTATTTTAATGCAATTCTTATTTAATATATATATATATATATATATATATATATATATATATATATATATATATATATATAACTACGTATAAGAAAGTCTAGTGCAGGACACTGCAAATGTGTTTGAACAATTTCAAATCATTTAGTAAAGAATATATTAAGCTAAACATTGTTTATTAAATTCATATAGATATATTTATAAAAGATATTTTAAAGCCTTGATGTTCTTGGTAAAAGCTAAAATAAATCACTGCATAATAATTGTAGCTTGCGTGCTTTAAGAATATTTCAACTTTGAAGCATATTTTCAGTTACAAATTGTTGGGAGGGGTTTCAGCCACTGTAAATTTGTTAGTTCATGAAACACTAGCCTGAACTTATTAATTACCACTAATAAGATTGCGTGTGTTGAACTTTAAAATCTTTATATTTATAAATAAACGCTTTCATTGCAAGGCGATCAAACTAGCGCCTCAATCATCATTTAACCATAAATACTTTAACAATTATTATTTTCACTTATGTACACCTGCGAACATAAGTCTTGTCCCTCTGTATAGCCGCCTAAAGTCTCGCAACCAGCATTGCATGATTTTAAAGCAACTTATGCAGCACGTACAAAATCAGTTAAATTACATAAGTGAATCCATATCATTCGCTTATTATGGTACCTCTACCATAATAAGCGAATGATATGAATTCACTTACGTAATTTAACTGATTTTGTACGTGCTGCATAACTTGCAATTAATACATGCAATGCTGGTTGCGAGACTTTAGGTGGTTATACAGACGGACAAGACTTATGTTCGAAGGTGTGTACATACCTATATAAAGCGAAAGCATAGTTAAATTGTTACAATTAGTATTATTATTAATCGCCAATGTTTGTTATTAAATAATTACATTTATATAGGTAGTGCAATTAAATAAAGTTTCGCTATTAAATGCACATCGTAGCTTATTCCACACAAACTACCATTAATTAACTGTGTTTTCATAATTTTGAATATTATAAATTTTACCACGAACCACTATTCTAAATTATGCATGCGATAATCTATAATTTTAAAATAATTGCTGCCCTAAATACGCCCCTGTGCATACAGGTCAAACAGTTCAACATTTTACTCTCAAAACACAGTTTGGATGTAACAAAAAATACTCAAACAAATTCCAATTCGCACCAATAAGCTAACGCGCAGCTCTGGCGATCAAATTGAGAACTAACGCAGCAAGGTTACAATGTAAACAACAAACAGCTGTTTTTATTTCTTATAATTATTTCTACATTAGTGTATTATTACAAGTCTACAGTTTTTCTGCTAATATTACATAGCAAATAAATCAACGAAAAATTAAATCTCAGAGTTGATTTATTAATAAAATGTGTTTAATATTATATATCTTGAGTAAATAAACGAATAAATTGTTAAGTCAAGGTCAGCTGTGTCAGTTTGTAGTACCAAAAAAGTCTTTGTATTTTGATTGTTGATTTATTTATGTCAATAAATGAATATAGTCTTCGCAGTGTTTTTAGTGATATTTGTGGTAATTGTTTTGGGGCTGCAATGTTTCGGTAATCAATAAATATATTGTGAAATATGTGGCATTCATAAAATGGCAATAATGTATAACGAACCACCATATATATATATATATATATATATATATATATACTCGTACATAGCTAACATATAAAGTAAGTAAGAGTACAATAGCTTCTATCGATAACATACATTTCCAAAGTGTACTCTTTGTTTTAATATTAATGAAGCTTTCCTAGAATTGCCATGTTGCATAAACAATGAACTATTGATTGAGAACCACTGGTTCATACGGATAAACACGTACTTTATTATAGGCTATAACATCGATTAAGAGAGAACTGCACCAATTTCATGTTCATTCATACACTAATTAATCATTCTTTTTATCAACAATTAAATATGTTATTCATTTCATTTTTAAACCCAACTAAATCAAGTTTAATAAACCTTTACCATTTTCTGCCTAAAGTTTAATATATTTTTTATTACATTTTACACTATTAAAATAATGTATAAACCCTATTAACTAAACTCTGATTTATTTTATATAATTTTATTACTGATAACAATCTAAATGTACTAATTTAATCATTTTGAATTATAGTGTTTATTACGTTTAAAAATGCATTAAAATGTTGATTCAACGTATATAAAGTTAAAATTGATTCTTTTTACGACAACTAGGTCTTATGTTTTTTTTTTCCCCTCCCCCGAAGCTTAGCAGCTATCCTTGTCGCTTTTCAGTAGCTTTTAGCGATTGAGGCTAGTGCTTACTCTGTCTGATGCAGGCCTCTGTCTGTAAATCATGTGGAATATTCTGGCCGAATCGACAGAACAAACCGTCAGATAAGTATGAATTATGTGATTCACACCCAAAAACTGTAGAACGATTGGCGATTTATTAGCTTCAAATCTACCTCCAACACAGTCAGTTCACCGATTCGCCACGGCGATACGTGTGGCGCTATTAGTATAACAATTGTTCATACATATATTTTATTAATCCTATAGAACAAATAAATCTGTAAAGTGTACAAAAGAAATCGTCAACACTGACTAAACAGTAAAAAAAAAAAAAAATAATAATAATAAAGAAAATCCCCCAACTGTGCACTGAAATTAAACATATGTTCCCTCGGAAAAATATTAAATCTTTTTCGCTTATTTTCCCTCGCTTGTCAAGTACTCAGTGTTATTTGATAACGCCACTAGCGGCGATAATCTATTTTCCTCTCGGGGGCACACGTGACAACTCCCCACCTCTTACCATGCGTGAAATACTAAAATTACCCCCCCCCCCAACCAAACCATCCACCCGCTCCTCGCACGGTGTCTAATTCTGCATTTAAGTCACGTTGTCAGATATAAAAGTTGACGTACACTTTTTCCGCGCCGTTTTCCACTTTCATATGAGTTGCCACAGACTTTTACACACACCCACCCACACACACACACACACAGGCTTAATGTATAATTTAATTGTTGGATAACGTTGCCGGAAACTAACAGACATTTTTTGGTGGATTCTCTGATTCAATTGCACCATTCATAATTTGAAACAATTTTCCTTCATTTCTATTTAATTTTTATTTAATTGTTTTATTACATACATCACTTAATGCTTCTTCCTAGCATTTAAATCATGTTAACCGGTGGGGATGGGGATAGTTGGTAGATAGTTGGCGGGCAGACCCATGGCACTCTCGGCGAACCAATTCACAACAGACAACTACGTACATATGTGTACTTTTAACAAAATAACATGCAATATCTGCGGAATTTGTTATTGTAGTAGAACCTTTCGAATAGTCAAGTTTTATTCGTAATTTTGAACCTTCTTTCGATGGCAGATCAATGCAACGTAAGATTATGTCAGCGAAGCGACAATTTGATGACAGGGATACGAAAGAATGGGCCACGTAAGGAAAGAAGAAGGAATGTATAAGACAACATCAAGAAGCGAAGCTATGTGTATGGAGGGGAGATAGGTTGACTCGAATTGCCTGGTACATTTATACTATGTCAATTTTGGGCAGGTTTCACTTGCAACCAGGCACGGATTCAGTTCTATTTTCAAGCCCTTAATGTATGTAATTATATAATATATCATTCACTAATCACCAGAGTGAATTGAAACAATACCAGCAACTTATTAAAAGTACTTCGCTATTAATTGGGCCTATAGAAATTTAGAGTACAACTCTGTTGGTATGGAACGAAACATTGTAATAAAACTTGTGTGTTATTGCTATACACTGTATACACTGCGAGCACCGTACTATAGTCGCATGTCTATCTGTAGTACTTTGATACGATTACATTTCCTCTTGTGTCCTGCTTGCCCCGCAAGAGACGCCCATGTACGGATTTCAGATTTAAGGGGCTAACAGAGGTGGCAATGCCAATCCGGTCAATAGATGTCACACTAGCTATTGATACATCAGTAGCGACTCGTGAACAAAAATGTTCCTTTTTTTTTAAAAATCGTACAACGTTGTTTTTAATTGACTATAAGATATGTGCAATGTTTAGTATATTTAATTAAAAATCAATACGCAATTATTTTCGTCATAAATAACGGGTTTTAATCCCAAAATATACAAATATATGTGTATTTTAGTGTGTAAACTAAATATTTTCTTATTTCTAGTCTCCAAATATGAGGCTTTATGCCCCTTAAGTGACAGTTTCTTCTGTTATAACTATTTTATACATTTTTGTTTTTAATCTGGTTTCGTTCTATTCATATTTGGTGATTAACATTTTATATATAATTTGACACAAACAACGCTCATTGGTTACATTAAGCAGAAGATTACCGCGCTCTTATTGGTTAGGTGGGAGGTATATATAAAATATGTTTCTGACGTCACTTTCATTGCTAATAATAAACAATACGGTCGATAAAGGAACAAATGCGATGAATACGGATTAAATTACAATCTAATTGTTATGTATATAGATTAATATATTACATTTAGTGACTGGAGCCTATTTATTATATTTGAAGAGTGTATACCCTTGTAATGTACGCCTATGGTCCCTGTGTGTGTGTGTGTGTGTGTCTTGTTAGTAAGCAGATTCAAACATTCTACAACAAATGTTATTGTGTCCGTTTCGAAGGCATGTTGAAGAGAGAATTTGATCTGAAAGGGATCCGACCATCT